>CAXIWW010000859.1:12500-32500 GCA_964036315.1 Acanthosepion esculentum | reverse complement strand
GAAATTTAAATTAAAACACTGAAATGTCTATTAGTAAAGAATGAAACAACTTCATGATTATGATTATTTTGTTTCAAGAGAAAAACACATTGAATTCAGTAAAAGAAATCACCCACAAAAAAAGGGTAGTAAAGGACCTACCACCACTCCTCCAAAAATGAAATATAGTAAAGGACCCCCAAAAAGTAAGTAAAGGACCCCCAAAAATAAGTAAAGGACCCCCAAAATAAGTAAAGGACCCCCCAAAATAAGTAAAGGACCCCCCAAAATAAGTAAAGGACCCCCCAAAATAAGTAAAGGACCCCCCAAAATAAGTAAAGGACCCCCTTCAAAAAAGGTAGTAAATAATAAATAAATAATAGAGTAAAAATTAAAAAAATGGACCCACCAAAAAAATGTAATAAATGATTCATCCCCTCAAAAAAGAGGGCAGTAAATAACTCACCCCCTCAAAAAAAAGGGGTAGTAAATGACTCACCCCCCTCCAAAAAGGGGTAGTAAAGAACTCACCCCTCCAAAAAAAGGGGATAGGAAAGGACTCCCCCTCCCCCCCAAAAAGGTTGTAGTAAATGACTCACCCCTTCAAAAAAAGGGGAACTAAAGGATTCAGCCCCTCAAAAAAAGGCATAGTAAAGAGACTCCCCCTTACACAAAAAATATTAATGAGCATGTCACTTGTATTTCCTTCAATGTGTCGACTGTTTTTCCTGCCATGTTTGATGACAAGGTCAACTAGTCACCAAGATTTATCAAATGTTGACATCTTTAATTACAATTTGATGCCGTTTACATTTGGAGAACATATCAGCCTTGAATGTTGCAATAAAAAGCCGCAAAAGATTTTTAAAAAAGTAATAATAAAAAGCAACAAAAAGATGATGTAAATCTAGAAAAAGCCTAAGATTTAAATGCTTCATTGAAATATTAACGAGAGAGTAAATCTCTTAACGTAATAATAATATTGAAAAACAACAATAAAAAGATGGTGTAAAACTAATAATAAAATAATAGCCGAATGCTACATCTAAAATGAATAAAAAAAATATCCACCAAATTCAATCCACTAAAACTAATTTATTTAGGTTATTTAAATTTATTTGACATTTCTTAATTATTACTAAAGTGTAAAGGGATGGAGTAAAAAGTTTGCATATTCTAAGGATAGGAGAGATAACAGCTGATTCTTGACTTGAGAAAGTTAAGATTTTTGTGATCAGAGAAGTATCCCTTTGACTGTATTCAAGAAGTCTACCAATTCCATTAGTGTAGTAACAGTGAAATATCAGCAGACTTGGACCCTTATGCCTAAAAAAAAAACGTAGTATCAAAAAGGCGTTTTTTCCCTTGACACTGCTATTATTTTAATTACTTTTACTCCACAGCAATATTTATTGTTTTAAAGTGATGATTAGAATTGTAATGAAACCTAAACATATGAAAATGAATTTTTCATTGTTCATGAGAATTGACAACAAAATTAATAAACACTATTGGAATGATTGGCATAACATTAATTGCCAATCAATTCAAACTTTAAGAAATGGTAAATAATAAGGATTTCCTTATAGTTGGTTCACATATTTTAATAATTTAGTAAATGTTTATAAATTCATGAATAAAAAATTGTTTTCATATTTATGTCTTTATAAATTGGTAAATGATAAATATTGTATTAGTTTCTAGAATGTTGTAAATATAAAATTATTCTTGAAAGTAAACAATCTAATAAATAAATTGTTTAATATTTTTTATAAATTCTGAAGAACAAAAAATGTATAAATTCACTTTGAAATATTTTCCTCTTCTTGGTTTCTTCGTAATATTTATGTCCTGCAGGTGCTAAGCAAGTACATTCAGTTAATTGGTTGTCTGATTTTATTTAGCTATCGGTTATTTAATGGCAAAATCTAAATATTTTCAATGCAATTTTATGCCTTCAACTACAGATATTTTGTTCATAATTTTATTTTAATACTTTTTTAAAATTTGTATTGATTGTCATTTTGCAATCAAAACTTATTGTTGGTTATTTTATTATAAAATGTATTGGTAATTCTATGATAACATACATTGCTGGCCCTTTTACTATAAAAATATATTATTGGTAATATATTTAGTTGGATTGATGTGAGTTTGTGACCCTGGGTTTCACACTATTTGCAATTGTCAGACAAACTGATTAATTTTTAAATTTTGGATTTATATATTGTTGTGTATATCGGTCTTTTTATGGAAATGGGAGGAAAAATTGTTGTCAGGACGCCACTCATACTTACACACAGGTACATTCATTGACATACACAGACACACGCACGCATTATTGGTAATATATATTTTTTTTAATAGAAATGCATTGATGGTATTTTACTATAAAAAAATGATTTTGATTTTTGTTTGGGTGTTCACTATTTGCTCATAGCTAAGACCCTAACAGGTGCTACCACCCCGGGTCAGAGTGGATCAGGGAACAACAGGAGTTGAGGTGTTTCCATGCTTCTCAAAACTTCCAATCTCCCAATCATGGGCCTTACTGTCAGATGTAGTTTATCATTATACTCAAGACTATCAAACTGGGAATTTTTTTAAAAAATAAATTCAGTCTGAAAACAGTTAAAACTTCTCAACATAGATATCTGTCTTTCATTAAATATTTGAATTTTTCATTGTCAAAAATTTTCTAAATAATATTTTAGCAACAAAAATTATGTAAACAGCATAAATATTTAAAAATTCTTATCATCTTCCTCAAGTACCATGTCCTATTAGGACATAAGCAATCCTGGCCCTCCATAGCATCCTTTACTTTCATTGCTGTAACTGTTGTCGAGCAATTGGTCATGGTTAAGGTTAGTTGACGAACTTTTCAACAAATGTAATTGAAGAAATTCTCAACAATGAGAAAACGAAGAAAAAGAACCAAGCAAAATAATACTAAGGAAAAATATACAATCAAGACAAAATAGGCAAAGTAACAGTTACAAGGCAAAAAGTTCGCAAGGTCAGAATTGTGTTCATATGTGAAAGGGATACAGTCAAGTGGTTATTGCATTCTAACTTTAAAAAAAAAAAAAACACTTCAACAAAAATATGGCGGGAGAGACTGACACTGTCTGTGTTTATTAGTTAAAAAGAAATCCCAGCATGCATCTGTGAGACTTATCTATAGTGGTATTTTGGTGGTGTGGATGTTCTTAACAGACATTCCAATGAAATTGTATTCAATTGTTCTTAGAAAAAAAATGGTGAAATGATTTGCATAGCATTCACTGTAGTTTTGAATACATGGTTGTCCTTCTCTTAGACTGGCTGTAAACTAAGTCTATAGAATCTATTGCACGCTGATATGTAACCCATAAATTAGTATTCCTACTTTTCTAAGAGCATTACTGCAAACACAAACCACAACCAGAATTTGAACTCAGCTTAACAATTATATTTTTCAGGCTGTTAACCATTAGAATTCTAATTTCTTTTAAATATTTTGTTTTGTGTGTCTTGTTTTTTAATTAATTGAACTATCTTCATTTTCCCCATAACATCTTTGCACAGTGCCTATTATGATTACCCAGATGAAAGAAGATCATTGGATAAAATGATTTGATTATTTTTTGTGTTATGTTATTTTTTTGTTTGAATTCATATCTCAAACGTGACATTCTTTAAACTAAAATACTTGATAATACAATCAGGTTCCACTATAAAAAGCAATATTTTTAATCCCTGTCTCCATAATCTAACCACTGAAATGTTAAATCTAAGAGTATCAGACCAATGGCCAAATGGTTGTGTCTGGAAATGGGACGGGCTTTATTGTATGCTTTCTTTTCAGTTAAATGAATACAACTGCTTTATTCCCCTGACCTCAGTAAATCATTTTGGCTGCTTGAAATTTCCACCTTCATTCATTATGTATAGGAGGAACAGAGTGTGAGAATGCCAAACGGAGAGAGACATAGGTGGTATAAAAAAAAAGAAAGGCAGTGGAAAAAAAAAGGATGACTGATGGAAAGGGGAGAAAGATAAAAAGAAGTTTGAGAGAGAAACATGAAGACTGAAGGTGAATGAAAGGAAACAAATTAGAGAAAGAGAAAAGAAGAAACCTGAGAGAGAAGAAAATGGAGAAACATGGAAAAGCAAATTCAAGAAGAAAAAAATCAGAAAATTAAAAGCAATGTGAGAAAAAAATATCAATAGTGATAAAATGAAAGAAAAGAAATCAAAATGCAACAGATGTCAGAAGGAAGAAAGAATGGGGGAGAAATGGAAACAAAGGGAAACATGAGAGAGAGGGAGACAAAGGGAAACATGAGAGAGAGGGAGACAAAGCAAACAAAGACAGAGAAAGAAATAGATAAAGCAAAGAAAGAGAGAGTGAGAGACAACATAAACAAAGAGAGATAGAGAGAGAGATAAAGAGAGAGAGATAAATCAATCAAAGAGAGAGGCAAAGCAAAGAGGACAAAATGAAGAGATAGAGGGACAAAGCATACAAAGAGAGAGGAGAGGCAAAGCATACAAAAAGAGAGGCAAAGCATACATAGAGAGAGAGAGAGAGAGGAAGCATACAAAGAGAGAGAGAGAGAGAGAAAGCATACAAAGAGAGAGAAAGTATACAAAGAGAGAGAGAGAGAGAAAGCATACAAAGAGAGAGAGAGAGAGAAAGCATACAAAGAGAGAGAGAGAGAGAAAGCATACAAAGAGAGAGAGAGAGAGAAAGCATACAAAGAGAAAGAGAGAGAGAGAAAGCATACAAAGAGAGAGAAAGCATACAAAGAGAGAGAGAGAGAGAAAGCATACAAAGAGAGAGAAAGCATACAAAGAGAGAGAGAGAGAAAGCATACAAAGAGAGAGAGAGAGAAAGCATAGAGAGAGAGAGAGAAAGCATAGAGAGAGAGAGAGAAAGCATACAAAGAGAGAGAGAGAGACAAAGCAAGCAAATTGAGAGAGGGAGACAAAGCAAACAAAGAAAGTGAGAAAAACAATGCAACCAGAGAGAGTGAGGGGGACAATGCAACCAGAGAGAGAGAGAGAAAGCATACAAAGAGAGAGAGAGAGAAAGCATACAAAGAGAGAGAGAGAGAGAAAGCATAGAGAGAGAGAGAGAAAGCATAGAGAGAGAGAGAGAGAAAGCATAGAGAGAGAGAGAGAAAGCATAGAGAGAGAGAGAGAAAGCATAGAGAGAGAGAGAGAGAGAAAGCATACAAAGAGAGAGAGAGAGAGAGACAAAGCAAACAAAGAAAGTGAAAGAAACAATGCAACCAGAGAGAGTGAGGGGGACAATGCAACCAGAGAGAGAGAGAGAGAGAGAGAAAGCATACAGAGAGAGAGAGAGAGAAAGCATACAAAGAGAGAGAGAGAGAGAAAGCATACAAAGAGAGAGAGAGAGAGAGAAAGCATACAAAGAGAGAGAGAGAGAGAAAGCATAGAGAGAGAGAGAAAGCATACAAAGAGAGAGAGAGAAAGCATAGAGAGAGAGAGAGAAAGCATACAAAGAGAGAGAGAGAGAGAAAGCATAGAGAGAGAGAGAGAGAAAGCATAGAGAGAGAGAGAGAAAGCATACAAAGAGAGAGAGAGAGAGAAAGCATAGAGAGAGAGAGAGAGAGAAAGCATAGAGAGAGAGAGAGAGAGAGAGAAAGCATAGAGAGAGAGAGAGAAAGCATACAAAGAGAGAGAGAGAGGGACAAAGCAAGCAAATTGAGAGAGGGAGACAAAGCAAACAAAGAAAGTGAGAGAAACAATGCAACCAGAGAGAGTGAGGGGGACAATGCAACCAGAGAGAGAGAGGGGGACAACGCAACCAAATAGAGAGAGAAAGAGACAACACAACCAAATAGAGAAAAACACAACAAAATAGAAAGAGAGAGAGAGACAACACAACCAGAGAGAGAGAGTGAGAGAGAAAAACACAACAAAATAGAGAGAGAGAGAGAGAGAAAGACAACACAACCAAAGAGAGAGAGAGAACACAACCAGAGAGAGAGAGAGAGAACACAACCAGAGAGAGAGAGAGAGAACACAACCAGAGAGAGAGAGAGAACACAACCAGAGAGAGAGAGAGAGAGAACACAACCAGAGAGAGAGAGAATACAACCAGAGAGAGAGAGAACACAACCAGAGAGAGAGAGAGAGAGAACACAACCAGAGAGAGAGAGAGAGAGAACACAACCAGAGAGAGAGAGAGAACACAACCAGAGAGAGAGAGAGAGAGAACACAACCAGAGAGAGAGAGAGAACACAACCAGAGAGAGAGAGATAACACAACCAAAGAGAGAGAGAGAACACAACCAGAGAGAGAGAGAGAACACAACCAAAGAGAGAGAGAGAACACAACCAGAGAGAGAGAGAGAACACAGCCAAAGAGAGAGAGAGAGAGAGATAATGTGACCAAGACAAAGCAAGAAGAGGGAGAGAGATACAAAGCTAAGAGAGAAAGAGACACACAGTAAACAATGAGACAGTCACACATGCAGCAAACAAAGAGAGGGAGAGAGACAAAGCAAACAAAGAAAGTGAAACAAAGCAAACAGAGAAAAACAAAGCAAACAAAGACAGAGATAAAGCAGAGAGAGAGAGAGCAAACAAAGAAAGAGATAGACACAGCAAACAGAGAGTAAAGTGCAAGACAGATGAATTGCAAAGTATCAGAGACAAAACAAAGAGAGAGGGAAAGAGACAAAGCAGAGAGGGAAAAAGACAAAACTGAAAGAGAGACAAATCAAAGAGAGAGAGGGACAGAGACAAAGCAGACAGAGAGAAATAAAGCAGAGAGAGAGAGAGAGAGAGAGAGAAACAAAGCAGAGAGAGAGAGAAACAAAGCAGAGAGAGAGAGAAACAAAGCAGAGAGAGTGAGAAACAAAGCAGAGAGAGTGAGAAACAAAGCAGAGAGAGAGAGAAAGCAAAGAGAGGGAGAAACAAATCAAAGAGAGAGAAACAAAGCAAAGAAAGAGAAACAAAGCAAAGAAAGAGAAACAAAGCAAAGAAAGAGAAACAAAGCAAAAAAAGAGAAACAAAGCAAAGAAAGAGAAACAAAGCAAAGAAAGAGAGAGACAAAGCAGGCAGACAGAGACAAAGCAGACAGGGAGAGAGACAAAGAGAAGAAAGAAAATAGAGAGGGAGACAAAGAGAACAAAGTCAATAGAGAAAGAGAACATAAAAGAGTGAAGGGGACAAAGAGAATAAATAAAAGAGTGAAGGGGACAAAGAGAATAAATAAAAGAGAGGGAGACAAAGTGAACAAATAAAAGAGAGGGAGACAAAGTGAACAAATAAAAGAGAGGGAGACAAAGTGAACAAATAAAAGAGAGGGAGACAAAGTGAAAAAAAAAAAGAGAGGGAGACAAAGTGAACAAATAAAAGAGAGGGAGACAAAGTGAACAAATAAAAGAGAGGGAGAGAAAGTGAACAAATAAAAGAGAGGGAGACAAAGTGAACAAATAAAAGAGAGGGAGACAAGGTGAACAAATAAAAGAGAGGGAGACAAGGTGAACAAATAAGAGAGAGAGAGATAAAGTGAACAAATAAGAGAGAGGGAGACAAAGTGAACAAATAAGAGAGAGGGAGACAAAGAGAAAAAAATGAGTGATAGAGATAAACAGAACAAAGAAAAGTGTTTGAGAATAAAGAAAACAAAGAAAAGAGTGTGAGAGACAGAGAAGAAAGAGAAAAGAGTGAGAAACAAAGAGAACAAATAAAATAGAGCAAGAGACAAAGAGAAGAAAGTAAAAGAATGTGCAAGACAATGAGAACAAAGGAAAGAGTATGAGTGAGACAATGAGAACAAAGAAATGTGTGTAGAAACAAACAATAAAAATGAGTGGGAGACAAAGAGAAGATTTTGCATGACAAAGAAGATACGATGAGAGAGATAAAGAAAAGGTATGATGTTTGAATAAAGAAGGGAATGAAACAAGAAGCAATAAAAATCTCATTTCATTTATCACCTAAAATTTTGTGACAAATAAATCACTCCCTGATGATGCAAAAACTGACAATACACAAACTATTGCCCAACGTAAAATCAAAAAAGTATACAATCTTTGATGACATTTGACGCTGTTTGACAGTTATTGTTTGTGCATTCTGTTCCAATTAACTGTCAATATCAGTTTGATGCATTCCCTACAGTAATTCATCACAATTGTAACCAATGAACCTCTTCTACCTCATAACCTGTTCACTTACGATACAGCTGACTGGTAGCAGTTAAGAGCAACAAAAAAAACAAACAAATGATTATAAAGAAGAAAACATGGAATGACCTCTGTCACTTTTTCTTTGCAATCAAGGAGCAAAAATTACTGGGATCATTTCAAGAATAAGCATTTAAGAATCTCTAATGTCAACAGTCATTCCTATCAATAATTCTAACAAAGGACAGGATGGGGAAAAATTGCTGGGGTCTGGGCAAGATCACATTTGGCTATAATGATTTTGCAAATATGAGGCATGGCAGAGTAAACAGGGATTGTTTATGAGGCTGAAGACTGCTTAAAAAAAAACACCAGAAAAAAATAGGAATTAACTTGTTGGAAGCCATTTGTGGTTGCACTATGAGGCCTGAAATATTATTAATGTCCGTCTGAGAAAATCTTGAATTCTGACCATGCATCAAATGTGGTGTATGAAGCATTATATTGGTTTTATCTTGACCAGACATAAACGAAATTGTGTCACAAAAAAATTAAGATTGAATTGGTTAATCTATTTCTTAGTTAAATTTTATTTTTCTTGATTTTGCAGATTATACAAAATACAGTATAAAATATAGAACATCGAGATGGCTTCTTTTTAAAGCAATGAATTGGAAACCGTTATTCAATGTTCAATACACTACAAGTAAGTCAAACCAAGCCTAAACAAAGCTGCTAACAGATCCAGGCAAAACTAGCAATGTAGGCTACAATTAAAATTGTTCATTAAGTGTAAGCTCATATAATAAAAGAATTTTGAACATAATAATATAGTGTAACCCGGATATAAGAGAGTTGTCGGGACCGGAGACAAAGTATCTTATATCCGGGTTTCTCTTATATCCGGGTTTGATCTATTTTGTTTTATTAACACAGGCTCTAATTTGGGACCAGATAAAATCTCTCTTATATCCGGGTTACACTGTATCACTATTTATGTTATATTTAGTGGGTACATGTGTTTTAGAAGGCATCTCTTTGTTTTAAAAAAAAAAAGAGTGGAATTAATGGCAGCTGGCTTAGTGATTAATAGTCTTAAACAAGAAAATGTGCCTCCTGTTAGGAATGAAACCTGTGTTCTATTTTTAATCTGGGAAACCATTTTTAAGCCAATTGCACTTTATCATTAAGCCATGAAAAATCCATTACAGTAAAACAAAGCTGAAATACCCCATCAAAGAAATGTAGATCTCTTGTTGGGATATTTCAAAGTCTATATTTGCTGACTTTATTTTCATAACTATAATAAGTAATTTTCAAGCAAGTCCCAGATTTTTTAATCTGACATTATTTCTTATCATGATATATGTTGGCTGATAGAGATGAATTTCATTTCTATAAAAAAAAGGGACATGTCTGTTTAAATACATGTACCCACAAAATATATTGTTTATAGTAATAGCAATATTCCTTACCATAGAGCATCTCCTTAGCTTCAACCAAAAGGTATAGCCCCACTCACACACAGCAATTGTAAGCATACCTGCCCCTCACTCTATTCTGTCCCGGGTAAAACTAACGTTCTATAAAAGTGAAATTTATAAGTAACAAAGAATTTTTTTTTTTTGTCTCATTGACAAAGTAATTACTGTCTATTTCCACAGATAAGACGAGACCTGAAATCTCTGGAAATTTTCATGATTTTATCCAGAGTATCAGATAACCAACTGGGACCCATATGATGAAACTGTAAATGGCGATGTTTAGGATGAGTTCTTTGCATCAGATGGCGATGAACATAGTAATTTTGAAAGGTTTTAATTATGTATGTTTTATGTTTTTTTATTCTGTAATGAGAAATAAAGATTTTATAGCATCTTAAATGCTTTGTGGCATAACATAGTAAACAAATACTGTATAATGTATTTTATTGATACGCAGTTGTCAGCCTACAGCAATTTATGGCGCAAACATGCTAACCTACTTACTAGTGCCTCTACACCACAGGATGTAAGGTTAGCTTTTTGTGACTATTGTATTAGACAAAGCCTTTGTGGGGTTAATGTTTAAGATTCAAAGGTCACCTTATACATAGAAATATATGGTATGTCTTCCTCACCAGCACCAATAATTAGTGTTCAAGCACAGGTAAAAAAATCTTGAGATTCTTGGTAGACCCTCTCCACAGAGAATTGCAGTCTGACATAATCTTCTTCCTCCCCATTTGACTTTGTGTGGTAAGAAAATATCAAAAATCTCTTTACATTATTTTGTTATTACAAAGTAAAATGTAAGTAAATCATATAGTGTTGATTTATTTGGATATAAAATGCATTGTAATTAAGATTAACTAATATGTTCAAAATCATCAATGATGGGTCCTATAACCCATTAGGATCATGGAGGCGCCACATGTACTGCAGCCCTAACAGCAGCCTGATGGAACCCAAAGCCCTCTAGGCTGATTTGACTTCAGTTTCCTTTCTCCTAGACTGGTTGCCAACCAAGGTTATACGACCCAGTCTGTTTTGGTATTTACTCATATTTGGAGGTGGAGAAGATATGGATTCCTTCTTAAGGGTATTTATGTGCAAGTTAATATAAGGAACTCAACTGGAATTTGAACTTGGCTCTCCAATTTCTCATTCCAAGCCACTATTCATTCCACCAGCCACACATCCAAAAATCATCAACATTTCAAAATTGAATGAATACCTACATGCACATTTACAAATCTACCATTCACCTGTGCATTGAATACTGATGCCATATCTGGTCTGGTGTTCCTGCTATTCATCTCAAAGGATCTGCAATGTAATCGATCCTGACCTGGCATCTCGACTCCAGTCACTTTCTCACTGACGTGACGTGACTTCCCTCTGTCTTTTCTACATATATTTTCATGACAACTGCTTTACCTGGCACTTCCTGTCTGCAGAACTCCCTTCCGTTTACTTGCTTCCCTGATAATTACAATTTTCAAAAGTTTAAATGCAAAGTCAATCACCAACTTCTTGAATCTTGTTCATCTTTTGTCCTTTCCTCAATACTCCCTATACTAAGTGTTTTCTCTCACTTTCACTCCCTGTAACACCCTGCGTACTAATGGCATCCCTGCCTTGCTTGGGGTGAAATGATTAAAAAAGAAAAAAAAAAGAATATGTAAAATTAATTTTTCCCAATCCATTTCTTTTTTTAATTACTGTCCACTTTTTCATGCATTTTAAGATTTTTTTTTTTTAAGAGATCACCTTTTATGCTGTCTCTCTTGTTGATAATGATCAGTGTACCTAAACTTAGTATGTTAAACCTGTAGCACATATGAGCCATTTTTTTTTTGGGGGGGGGGAGTAAGAAAAGATAGTTTTGCTGCTATATCATTATTTAATGCATTGCATGTTTCCACAAGATTTTTAATGGTTATTGATGGATACTGAGTGACAGCAAGCCTTCTCAAGTTTCCAGCACTTTCCTATTTAAGTGTAACGTCAATCGACATCTCCAGTTGCCTTGATCTATCCACTTCCCTTCTCCACATCCTTTCACCTTTCATTCCTATCTGCTCTCGCTCCAAATCTTCCGTAACCCCCTTGCCTTGATCGATCCACTATCTTTCTCCACATCCTCTCCTTTACCACTCCTATCCGCTCTTACTCCAAACCTTCTGTAACCCCTTGCGTGCTTGTGGCTTCCAGCCTTGCTTGGGGTGATAAGCTTAAAAAAAAAAAAAAAAAAAAAAAATGTATCCACATTGAATCCAACCTCAGGTACACCCTAACCTGTACAGTTGCAATTCTTTATTGATTCCAGTGTTTATAGCTCTGTTCTCAAAGAACCTGGCTATTATTTACATATCTTTCCCAGCTTCTGAGTAAAATCCTGGTATTTCTCTAATTCTCAATCTCCTTCACATTGTTATTGTTGATATTCTTAACAACAGTAACCAACAAAAAAAAAAAATAATTCTTTTATAAATTTCCTTTGCATTTTTACCTTGATATTTTCAACAAGTGTCTTCTAAAAGTGAGATTATAAATCAAAGTTACAATCATTTAATAAAAATTAGATTTCATTAAGTGGTAAATTATTTAGGCTACAAGTGCACTTTTCTACTAAATTGCATAGATTCATTGAATTCATTTACATTAAGTTTTGGTACCAAACACAAAATACTTTTTCCTTAAGATTTTAAAATCCAAGATGTTATATTGACTGACTGATACAATGCAAATTTCAAATTTCTCTTGAACACAAGTTAATTGTCAGACTGTATCAATATTCTAATTTAAATTCTCATTATATAACCGGAAAAAAGTCTTGTTTGCAAATCAGGAAAGTTTGCTATTATCTGTAGTGTAATAGCCTGATGACTGATAATTTAGTTAACTTTGAGAATATGTTAATTTTATTTAAAATGAGTTTAACTTTAGAAGAGAGTGTGGAGTAAAGTTTTAAGCACACCAGCAAAATTAGTTTTCTAATGCAGAAGAGTTACTTACTAGTTGACAGGGAAATTAAAAGTTCAATTTAAGGTAGATGCATTATCAAAACAATAATTTCCATATGGTCTCTTTCATTCCTGATAATTGGCCTTTAAGTATCAGAAGAAGACGTCAAGGCATTTTACTCTACTTACCAATGATTGGTCTTTGAAAAGAATAGGTACACAGTTTGAATAAAGATTTTGTAAATAAAAAAAGATAATGTTTTCTTAACTTTGTATGCTCCTTTTTAGGATTGATAACATGAATCATTGACTTGAGATATTCTTTAAATAATGCAGCAATAAAACTCATTTTGCATGGTTTGCAACTGGGTTTTTTATTTCTTTTACTTGAAGAGTTGTCATTGTCATTAATGATGTCTTGTGAAGAAATACTAACAAAAAAACACAATAAAAGTACATAATTGAAGGCAAAGTTGGGAATCCTTTGTCACTGCTATTTTCTTTAATTATACACGATCTATTTAGCAATATGTTGATTCTTAAATAAGTTTAATTCACTAAGAAAGTAAGCATGAAAATGAAAAGGTTGGGATATTTGGGCATTTTTTTTTTCTAAAATAAAAGTTGATTTTAGTAAAGAAAAAGAAAAGAACCATCACATTTGTCTTCTTTTTTTCTGTTTCCTTCCTTTTATTCTTCCATTTATACTCTTTTGTTTCTTTAGTATTTTTCCTTTATTTCTCTGCCAGTTTTTCCTTCATCAATTTTCTCTTTATTTTTTCATTTCCTTCTTATGTTCTTCTTCTTTATCACAGTTTTCCTGTACTTTATTTTTGATTCTTGTTTTAGTTTTTGCTCATTATTTTCCTTTTCTTATCTTTATTACCAGTTTCTTTGTTGGTATTTGAATTTATATCTTTTGTTCCTTTCATTTTTTTTTGTTATTTCTTATATTTTTTTGGCTTTTATTCCTTCTCCCAAATGTCTGAGACACAAAGAATTTCCACTTCCGCTTTTCTCCAAATGATGGTTTCTTTACAATACAGTGCCAGACTAATTCTTTAATAATGGCAATGACAATTGCATTCAAACATATTACACACCAGAAGCACACACACTGTGTGAATCAGAAACAAACACACGTGCACACACATTATATATATATGTGTGTGTGTGTGTGTGTGTGTGTGTGTGTGTGTGTGTGTGTGTGTGAGTATATGTTCCCATTTTATTTCTCTTATATACACAAACATAGAAAATAAAAGTATAGGAAAAAATCATTCATAAACAGTTACCTTTATTGTGCTACTAAACAGATATACATACACATTCTCTCTCTCTCTCTTTTTATATATATATATATATATATATATATATATATATATATATATATATATATATATATCTCAAACAGGTGAACCTAAAAATGAAAAATATAAATCAATTTACAAATTAAATCTCTCACACATTATATATATATATATATATATATAATGTGTGGAAAGAGAGAGAGAGAGCGCGCATTAAAGAGAGTTGTCCAAAACAGTGAAGAATAAAATATATATTTATTATTATTAGCATAAATTTTATTTCTGTTATTATACATTGTGCATGCCATTATTACCAAGAGTATTCATTGTGCACTACTATATATATATATATATATATATATATATGTGTGTGTGTGTGTGTGTGTGTGTGTGTGTGTGCGGGTATATATATATATATATATATATATATATATATATATATATATATATATATTTAAATTGGTATCACCCCAAGCAAGACAGTAAAGCCACTAAAACATAAGGGTGTTGAAGAATTAGAAAACAGAAACATCAATGAGCCGGGAGAGAAAAGAGTAACCAGTACAGTAGATAGCGATTGACATTGCATTTAAATTTTTGCACATGAAAGTTGGCTGGGAAGCATCCGACTGGAAGAGAGTTCCACAAGCAAGAACTGTGAGAAAAGAAACTGTTAGCATAGAACTTATGGCTACATCTAGCTAGCCCAACTATAAATTGATGAGATCTTGACAAACATCTAGTACTGTGTCCAAATTCATAGAGTCTAGGTATCATAGTGAAGAGCTCATCCGGAGGTATTTATAAAAAGGCAAAGAGAAGCAACATTACGGCAGTGGGTAAGTGAGTGAAGCCGAGCCACCGGATCAGGACCAATAATATTGCTGATTCTTTTTTTAATCTTATTGAGGAGCTCAAGGTAAACAGCTGGTGCACTGGACCATATATGGCAGCAATATTCTAAGTATATATATATATATATATATATATATATATATATATATGTCTAATTACACATGTATTAAAACACAAAATGGTAGTTTTATATTTCTTATACATAAATTTTTTTAGATATGCATATATAAATACATCTCTACATTACCTCACACATACCATATACGCATAGTTAGATATAGCTGTAAAAATGCACACACATTACACCTTCCTTTCAACATATTACTACTCATTCATATAAACACATACACAAACACACACACATACATACATACATACATACATACATACATACATACATACATATATATATATATATATATATATATATAATTTCCCATTTGGGTGTACATTCAAGCAAATATAAACACATTCTTGAATAGATAACTTTACAATGTGAATGAAAAAAAAAATAGAAATAAACTTTATTGTTGTCATATTTTTCTCCACCTATCATGATTGTTGTTGATCAGACTATTCAGGTAAAAATCTGAAGATGATCTGGGAAAAATAAAAGCCAAAATTAAATTACTTGCTTTCCTGAAATTCTTCCAGGTATTTTACATTTGTTAATCAATTTCTTTTTATGAAATACCATCCCTGAAACTATAAAAATGAAGATAAAAAAAAGTAAAGGTATCCATTTTTTTTCTCCCCTGATAGCATCATTTTATTCTGTCTTGTGTATAATCTTCTGGTTAGAAAGGACTTGACTCATGACTTTGAGACTTTAAATTTATCTAGCAGAATGGAATCGGAAATATCTTAGAAGTAGTAAAACAAAAAAGAAAAAAATCATCAACTGCTTGTTTTTTTTTGGTTATTTTTTAAGGAAAGAGTTGTCCTTTTTTTTTTTTTCCTGTATGTTGTGTAAGAAAATGTTGATTTGTTCATGAAATAAACGGTAAATAGGAAGATGGTAATGTTTTTATGAATCTCCTGGAATAACTAATGCAGAAGCAAGAACCAAAATGAGCAGTGAAAGGTGAAAAAGAAGAAGGGAAATTCTAAAAGAAGGACAAAAAGAAAAGAAAGAAGTTACGAATTGATGAAGAGAAAAAAATGACAAAATCAGAAAAAAGCAAAAAAAAAAAGTACGACAAGAAGGGAATAACAAAAATATATTTAATTTATTCAAAAAAGGAAAAACAAGACAGAGCAAAAGAAAGATGGAGGGAAGAGAAAGAAATACCTAATAAAGACATAAATTGAAATTTTTAAAATATTTGAAATTTAACTTATAAAATTATATTCTCTAATTCTATGGTAAAATGAATTTATTTAATAAATAAAAATTTTAAGACTGAAGAAAATATGATTTTAAACTGATATTGAGAAAAAGTTGAAAGTTTCTTTTCAAAACTTGCGTCTTTTTATTTTTTTTTAAATACAAATTTATATTAAAGAAAAAGACACATTAAAATTTTTTTTTCTGTTTCTGTTTTTAAAATTAGTAAATTATACAGAATATATAGTTATTTGATATTTTCTTTCAATTTTTTTCCTCTCCTAAATTACTTGTCCTATCATAATTTAGTCTATGAAATGAGTATGCAAATATATCAACTGGGACAGCGGTAGTATTTCAATTTTTTCTTTGACTTCTATAATATTAAATTGATATTTACTCAGTATAGTTTCATTCAAGGCCTTATTTTTTTAATCTTTCATATATTTCTTTATTCATCTTTTCTGTTGAAGTTCACTTAGTCATAATTTTTCTTTTACTGATGATACCATTTTATTTTTATTTCAATGAGATGACATAGTTATATAAAAATAATTTTCATTATTCTTTGGTGCAGAGCACAACAAAGTCACATTTCCTGAGTCTGCATTTGACTAATTTTTTAAATTCCTTTCTTTCATTTCTTTTCCATTTTTATATTCATTTTTTTCTTATCTATTAGTTTCTTTCATTTTTCTTCATTCTTTTTCCTTTTTATTTTTTCTTATATCTTTGATATTTTTCTTCATTTTTTCCTCCTTATGCTTCTGATTTCTCTTATTTTCATTCTTTTTCCTTCATTCTTTTATTTCATTTACTATTATTCTTTTTTACATTTATTTTCTCATATCTCATTCAGAATTCATATTTTTTCATTATATCTATTATTTTTTTATCATTCTTTTTTCTTTTTCTTACAACAATTACTTTTTTTCATTTTCCTCTTTATTTTTTTAATATCCATTTACATTCATTTTCCTTCCTTTTTTTTTCCTTACATCTATTATTTTTTCATTTTCTTTCATTCTTTTCACCTATTTTTCTTCTATCACTTTTTCATTTTCCTCTTTATTTTTCTGTTTTTAATTTCTTCCTTTTTCTTTATATTATTTTCTTCATTCTTTTTCCTCTTTCATGTACCACTTACTTTTTTGTTTTCCTCTTTATTTTTCGTATATCTGTTTTTTATTTTCCATTCTTCTTTTTATATCTCTTACTTTTTCATCTTCTTCCATTCTTTTTCCTTATATCTCTTTCATTCATTTTTCTTCATTACTTTTTTCTTTGTCAAATCAAAAAAATTTAAAAAAAGAAAAAACTTAAAAAATCTATATAAATTAAGATTTTGTAAAACAAACAAAACAGAGGAAAATAATAGTGGAGACATGATTAAAACATATTTAATTAATTTATGCAAGATGATAACCTTTTTATTGAAAATTATTAATAAGATATGACCGAGTGGAAACCAACTTAAATTATCTTATATTTTCTAAAGAAAGATAAAAATTACACAGCATTTAAAACTTATAACACATTATTAATCTGTAAAGTTTCAGATTTGAAGCATTTATAGTTATTAAAAATTTTATACTTTTCAGGTAATACACATTAAAAACGGTGCTGGGCATTTTTTAAAAAATTATTTGCATGCTTTTTGTGTCTACTATTACATCCACACATGATGTATAAATGAAAGGGCAGCATATCAAGTAGTCAGTCCAAATAAGAATTTGCGTGATAGTCTGAGTAGCAGTCATATGTTATAGTTAAAGTCAGTAAGAAATTTTCCTATGCCTAGTATATTTTCTGTTGTATGAAAACTGTCTTCATAAGAAGAAACTTAACTAAAAAAAGAAAAACAATATTTGTCAGTCACACAAGTGTCGCTGGAATATAAAAATATATGCCTTCTCTGTTTTCATCTTTTTCTTTCCATTTGTGAACAAGTTGAATATTTTTAGAAGGCCAAAATTTTCATCTTCTTAACTTTCCACAAATTTATTCACCTGAAGTACATATAACTTTTTCTTTTCATTTTATTTGAAACAATTTGACTATTTTCTTAATTTATTATATCCTCCCCAACCTTTTCTATAAATTAATTCCAGTAGCCTTTGAGTAAAGAAGAAAACAAAGATGAAAATTAAATATAGAAATATTTGAGTGACAAAGATTTTAAAATACTAAGTTTTCTACATTGTGGCATAAGAATTTTGAGATCAATTCCTGGTCTGGGTAATACAGATATATTCAGACTCCATGAAAACAGGACGAGCAATAACTGAACCATACAAAAGGACAGTTAACCAAGAAAAGAAATGCATAGAAACGAACGGAGAAATGAGAACAATCTATAGCCATGGATTAAATAAAGAGTTAAGTTGGAAATTGCCTGAAGGTTACTTGATCCAGGGATTGAACCCACAATCAATATGCCACCAAATTCATTAACCATCACTTTAATCCTCTAGTCTGACAGGACAATGGTCGACAGGATTAAAGTGTTGGTTAATGAATCCTGGAAGATGGTTTCTATATCAAAGATTTTCATAGACAGACTGCTTCACTACAGCTAAAGAGATTTACCTTATATGTTTTGCCACCAGGCATTGGACAAGGTAAATCACAGTTTCCCCACTTCTCTAAGATGGATAGCCTTCCCAGGTTAATGAGTTCCATCGACTCAATTTAAATTATATATTATATTAATGCAAACACACACATTATATATATATATATATATACATATATATATATATATGTATCCACTCACACATACATACATCCCCACACACATACATATTCAAAAACACATATATATGAATCCAAACACATGCACATATCCCCACACACCCAGATATATATATATATATATATATATATATATATATATATATATATATATATGTACATAGACACTTCTGTGCACTCACACACACATATATATACTTCCCCCCACACAGATATTCCTCACACACACACATATATATATATATACCTCCCCCCACACACACATATATATATATATATATATATATAAATACATACTACCCTGCACACACACATATATATACATCCCAGACACACACATATATTTACATCCCTCCACACACACTTATGTATACACACATCTCCCCACACATACACATATATAGACATCCCTATATATATATATAATGCAAAATGACATCATTCCATATATATATATATATATATATATATATATATATATATATATAAAATGCAAGGCTCTTTGGTAAATCGAATTGAGTTCTCTCAGTCACTGTGTGTTTATCTAAAAATAAATATGCTTAAACTAACCTTCATCTCTGTCGTGCGCCAATGGCTTAGGGGTAGAATCCTTGACTGACACCAATTCAGTTGGTTTTCGATCCTAGCTAGAGGCAACCAGACGTCTAGCCACACTGATGAGCTGTGATACAGTGAAACAGTCTGTGACTGACAATATATATATATATATATATATATATACACACACATCCCCACTACACATATATATACACACACACACACACACATCTCCCCACCCACACACACGTACATATACATCCCAATGCAAACACACATGTATATATACACACACACACACACACACACATCACCACACAGACTCACACATATATACACACACATCACCACACAGACTTGCACATATATACACACACATGTACTTATAGGTGACCCCAAAGTTAAGCCGAATTTTTGCTTGTCTAGTGACTTAATCCAAAGAATATGAAATATAGAAATGGAAAACATAGCTATGGTGAGTTTAGACATCAAGTCATTATACACTAACATACCCATCATAAAATGCCTCAACATATTGAGAAACCACCTCAAAAAGTCCGAAAAAAAGTTTCCTCTACCCATCCACAAAATTATAAAAATTTGCAAAATAATCACAAACC
>CAXIWW010000859.1:5000-7500 GCA_964036315.1 Acanthosepion esculentum | reverse complement strand
AGCCAAGGATAATGGCAGCATTCACCAACTTAAACAAGGAGACTGTCCAGAAGAGTTGCAGGAGATTCCAAAGTCATCTGGTGGCTGCGCTTGAAGCCAACAGTGATTTTATTGAAAAAATTTAGTCTTTATTTTTCCAAGATATTTTTGTGTAATTTTGGTAAATATATTTGTTAAAATGAAATGTCAGTGTTATTTTTCATTTTTGTGTAAATTAGGCAACAATTTATCCATCGCAGGTATATATATATATATATGTGTGTGTGTATATACATATATATATATGTGTGTGTGTATGTATATATATATATATATATATATATATATATATATATATATATAGGGAAAGAAAGAGGGACACATACACACAAATATATACCTTTATTTGGATATGATTGTTCATATGTGCTTATATATTTTACTGGTATAAAGATGTACTTAAAAAATGTATTTTTTACAATTAGAATGTGTGTGTGTATGTGCGTGTATTTGAGAGAGTGAGTGCAGGACAAAAAGACTAACTTTCCTAAAATTTACTTAAGATGAACCAACAATTTTCAAAGACTAAGCATTACGACAATCTGAAATCCAAAAGTTATTATTCTCCCCCTTCCCTCCTCACATACTCTACTGCTCATAATCTTACCACCATTTCAAGAGAAACGGTAAAGTTCCACAGCCTGAAGAGATCATTATACTAATGACCATTTAAGGATCCAAATCACGTGTGTCTTTAAATGAAGGTCAGAGGAATGGGTAGAGTAAGAGAGAGAAGACAGAAAAATGATTAGGGAGTGGCAGGGGTATAAGCCCTTGTCATTATCTGAATTTACTTGTATTGACTTTTAGGGGGTTTCTTGGGGGTTGCAAATAAAGATCCATCATTAGAGTGGAAATCCGATTTGCAAGAATCAATGTTCGATCAAATCACGGATGCATTATATCTATATGGTTATAATATAAAGTAATTGGCCAACATAATTGTAAAAGCTTATCTTTGTACAGCACGGACACAGATATTAGAAAATCTGTGGGCTGACACTTAAGCCGCTACCTACTCAATTTTTTGGACTAAGTTTGGACATCCTCTTCACTTTTGGAACAAACTTAAATTCAGGATTCAAAACCATTTTTAATCTTATTTGGATAAATGATCAATTCTATGCATGTGTCCTGATCTTAATTGGAGTGTAAACAATAATGATAAAAAGAACTGAAATTATAAAAAAGGAAAAAGAAAAAAAACAGAACCATATTAATCATTATACACAAAACAACCTGATTTGTTTGGAACACTTGCATTAATTCCTAACCAGTAATGATTTCCTTTTTCCCTCCATTTCAATGTATAACAGATTTAGTATCAAAACTTGCTGAAACATATTTTAGGTTAAAAATTTGCAAAACTTGGTCATCATCAAAAGATTTTTTGTCACCAGCAATATGGAGATTTCTAATGCAGAAATTGATTAAAATTGGAAAGTATAGGTAAACAGTAGTAGTGACCAATATTAAGAAAAATGGAAACCTTCCCTGTGAACAAAATTCTATTTTTCATAATCACTGCATTCATGGAAACGAATTAAAGTTTTGACAAAGTTGTTTTACTAATCCTACCCATGAAATCATCAGTTATCAATCCTATTTATGATAATACAGCTTATATAAACAGTTAAATAGTATTATATAAACAGTTAAATAGTATTGTATAAGCCACACTTACTTAAAAAAAACAAAAAATACATTCAAAATAATTATTTTGTACTCTAGTAATAGAATGACTAGTACAAGATTAACATACAAATACTCCAAAAGTATACTGATGACTCTAAAAAGAAACATATATTATAAAAGAAAATATGATTACAAATCAGTATATATTTTTTAAATGCCATGTCCATTTAGGACGTAGACAGCCATGGCTCCCCCACAGATTTCTTTTTCTTTGTTATCTGTGAATTTTTATGCCTTCTTTGGAGAGATAGTAGAGTGCTTTGTGATTGTTTTCTCTGGTGCTGTATCGGACTAAGCTAAGCTTAGTAAATATTGCTCAACAATCTAACTTTAGTATTTGAAAACAAGCTTGATAATATTAATATTTACACAGTATTGTCATTCTTCATTATCTAAAAAGTGGTATAAATAACTCTGCTATTTAACCCAAAGATGGGGAGATAAGAAATGGAATCATCCATTTCATTTCCCGTAAGTATTTGAGGGAAAAGTGAACACAGCAGACTTGCCTGGAATTAGATCTTCATTCACCAATTCTACTTTCTGCACCGTTGTTATGCTCCCTGTACATATATATGATATTAAAATATTTACAATATATAAGTTTGTATACATCAACAGAAGAATAATGTTTAGTTTTTCTTAAATACTCCTTACCAATTTAGAGATCCTTGATAAAATATAAAGAAGAATCTGCAAAGTCAGTGGTCCTAACCTGACATCTTAGCATCAGACACTTTTCTATCGCCATCATGTAGCTTCCCTC
>CAXIWW010000857.1:0-40000 GCA_964036315.1 Acanthosepion esculentum | reverse complement strand
TTAAATCTTTGAAGATTATAGGTGGCAGGAAAGCAAAAAATCAGAAAAGAATTCCACAGGCAAGAAGTGTGAGAAAATAAACTACAGTAATACCTTGAGATACAAGCATAACGACATATGAATTTTTTTTAGATATAAGCCAGAGTTAGACCGATATTTTTTGCCTTCAGATACAAGCTGAATTTTGAGATATGAATGAGTTTCATTTAAGTATCTGCAATACACATGTTTATCTCTGCTTTGGAAGGATCTCTGTTGTCTTGTGTTGTCTTTTTTTGCCGTTATTTTGCAAAATTCCTTTACTGACACCATCAGTTCAAAGAAAGTGAGTGCAAAGAGCAGTAGTGTTGTAACCTAGGGAAGATTACTGAATAGAATAATCAAACAAAGGTTGGCAATGAACAATAATACTTAGGACAGGAACAACATATATAAGATTTGCCAGCAGCATGTAAAAGAAGTAATCAACTGCTAGAAATGAGTCAAGTAAATTCCACAATGAATCTCCAACTGCAGACCAACATACAGTATTTACTATTGTATTTATGTAAATGGGGATCTACCCATTATCGTCCGTAGGTATGCTACATGTGGTGAACTGTTAGGGGTCTGGAATGGATCAGAAATATTCTCATTAATTTTAATGGGCAAAATTGATTTGAGATACAAGTATTTTGAGTTTCTCTTGGAACAAATTAAACTCGTATCTCAAGACATTACTGTATTAGAATAGAACTTCTGGTTGCATCTCGCTATTTCAACAGTAAAATGATGAGACCTAGTTGCCAATCTAGTAGCATGTTTAAATTCATATTGTCTAGGCACCAGGGGAAAAAAGCTCAACAGTGCTGTTGTCATGAAAATATTTATAGAAAAAGTAGAGGGAAGCCATGTTACACTGGTAGGAAAGTTACTGAAGTCAAGATGCCAGGTCAGGACTGATAATATTACAAACCCTTTGGATTTTGTCAAGAATCTAATGATATATAGTTGGAGCACTGGACCAGATGTGGCAGCAATGTTCAATGCATGGATAAATGGCAGAATATATTAAAAAAATATATATATAATAAATTATAAATATGCAAGATAGATTGTGACAAGAAAAATTGTCTAGCGCAACACAGTGACCTAACTTTTCTAGGAGTAGAGATAGTAATTTTGTCAATATAATCCTACCATTTTATATTAGAAGATGTTAAAATAAGAAGGTAATATTTATGATGTTTTGTGCCATAAATAGAAAAGGTTGGCATGCATATAGAAAATAAGTAGTAGTTTATTCTAAAGAATAATATGGTACATTGTTGAGAACACAGACTAATGTAATAAACAGTTACTCATTAACTCCGCTCTCTCTGTAAGAGAGAGTGCTGTTTAAATAGTCTTAGACCAGTCCATCTTGTGGGGGTGTTCAGCTACTCCACAACAGATACTAACAGACACACTTCAAAGTATTATAAGGTTGCACAAAGCAGCAAATGGAGCTTACATCTTACCAATGGAATACAAAGGGAATAATGGTGGTTTGCTACTATGTGTGTGGCTTGAATGGTCTTCAATTTTCTTGTTCACATTTGTATAAATTTATGAATAAAAAACTGTTTCTTTCTAAAATGATAAATAATATTTTAATTATTTTTGTAAATAAGCAGTCTAATAGTGTTTAATATATTTGTTGTCAATTCTCAAGAAAAAAGAAAAGGTATAAATCCACTTTCATATTTTATTAAAAGTATAATCATTGCTTCTTAAAACAATGATCACTGCCAATGGAGTCAAAAGGTATATATAGTAATAGCAGTGTCAAGGGAATAACTGTTCTTCTGAAATATTTTTTTTTGTACATCAATATTAACCATTGATGGAATTTTATACTGCCATTTTATAATAAAATGCAGTAATACTGCCATTTTATAATAAAATGCAATGTGTCATAAATAGGAAAGGTTAACACACATATAGAAAATAAGAAGTAGTTTATTCCGGAGAATATGATACATGGTTGAGAACACAGACTAATGTAATAAACAGTTAATTGTTAACTCCTCTCCCTCAGTTAGAGAGAGTGCTATTTAAATCGTTTTAGACCAATCCATCTTGTGGGGGTGTTCAGCTACTCCACAACAAGATGTAATAGGAAACCAAATAAAAAATGGAGGAATTTATTACTTATCAGTAATAATGAGATTTTTAAAAAGAAACACAATTTTATTTTTATTAAATTTCGCCCACTACAATGCTTGAGAGTACCTCAGGGCAGAGGGATAAAGTCAAAATGGTCATGATATAGATATAAGTGGAACAAGTGGTCATAGGAAGTGAAGATTATGAAAGTATAGACAATAGTGATAATTGAAGGAGGTCAATTATAAAAGGTTTGGGGAAATGTTCCAGAAATTATCAGTTGTTGCAAAAAGCTGTTTGAATATAAAATTCATCTTACATTTTGAGCACATGGGGAATATAAGAATGATTCAACTCTGTGGAAGTAGAATGACGTCTTCTCACGATAAATGTCTAAACCGATGAAATGAGCAAATGGAGCTCATCAGAACATTTGCAATGCAAATACTGATAGAGTGACAGGCTTGCACCATTGTTCCTGTGGGTAATGTCAAATTTGCAGTGAAAATATGAAAGTGATTTCAGAGAAATGTCTGTAGGAGTGTGTCCAAAAACTACAGAAAAATTCTTCTCTTGATCCACACACAAAGAATTGAAAATAGTTGTCTGCATTTAAAAACATTTTTAAGAGAGAAAGAGTCATTCAAAAACCCTGCTCAGGACTGGGAATACTTTTGTATCTCTGTGGAGGACAATGATCTCCAATGTAATAAGAGTGACATGACAAATTTGAGTGAACAGATGACAAAGCAAGTACCACAAAGGGAAAAGTGAGGGCCTATAAGAAACACATACCGTATACATTTGCGTAACGCATGATCTTGCGTATCATGCAACCCCCAAATTTTTACTTATAAAAAATGATTGTATCTTGTAGATCATGCCAGTTCCTTTTGAGAGAGACCAAATTACAATAGACTAACCTCTTTTCTTCTGTCTTTTTATCCCATCTTCAAGTTAAGTTAAAAAGTAAAAGATAATGATAAAACTATTGTTAATAGTGCTATACTTGTTACGTAAACATGTACAGCCATAAACAACCAAACGAGAAACAGCTAAACATCTTATAAACGTAAACAATGGAAAAGATGCATATTCACTGTGTTCGTATTTTATAATATGATATTAAAATGTGAATATTACATGTATTATTATTGGATACAGTTAAGTAAAACATCAGTTTTATCAAAAAGTACTATTTTAAAATGCTAATATTTAGTTTAGTGAGTATAGTATATCTTTTTGTGTAATGTGTAATCTCATGTATCATGTGACCCCCAAATTTTCACTTATAAAAAATGATTTTATCATGTATCTTGTGTGTCATGTGAGTTCCTGTTTTGAGAGACCAAATTACAATAGACTAACCCAGGGGTTGGTAACCTTTCCAAGAGAGAGCGGGCTAGACAGCTATGCAGTGTCTTGGATGTACTATGATA
Organism: Acanthosepion esculentum; assembly: GCA_964036315.1. NCBI lineage: Eukaryota > Metazoa > Mollusca > Cephalopoda > Sepiida > Sepiidae > Acanthosepion > Acanthosepion esculentum. The sequence continues at coordinate 36,434 of CAXIWW010000857.1, read as the reverse complement.
AATTGTCTTGACTCCAGGCCGCTCTGTCCAGAAGGCTGCCTTCGTCTTGAGTTTTAAAGAAAAAAAAACAATGAGTTAATGTTATATTATTTAAAGAAGGTTCGTTATTTTACTGCAACAGAATAACAACTAACACAATCGACAAAAAATGCAAATTCCTTACTAATGTTAATTTGGTGGGCTGGACAAAAATCCGTCATGGGTTGCTGACCCCTGGATTAACCTCTTTTCATTTGTTTCTTTATCCCATCTTCTAGTTACATATGTTAAAAAGTAAGAGAGGATGATAAAAGTATCGTTAATAACACTATACTTGTTGCGTAAATGCGTACAGCCATAAAAAAAAACGAGAAACAGCTAAACATCTTATAAACATAAAAAATGGAAAAGATGCATATTAGCTATGTTTGTTTTTTATAATACGATACTAATATATGAATATTACATGCATTGTTATGGGATACAGTTAAGTAAAACATCAGTTTTATCTTGAGCATGTTTATTTTAAATACAGCTTTATTTATTGACTGCAGTAAATGTATTTTGGTCAATGGCGTAGCCAGAGCCAGCAGGACATGCACTAATTTTATATCTCATGTATGATGCAACCCCCTTAAAATTAGCTTCAAAATTAGGTCTTCAAAAGACACATGATATGCAATTATATATGGAATATCTGAAAGCATCAAAGGGGATGAAGCTGTGGGGATCCATAATCACCAACATCCTGAAGGGACATGATAAATTTGAGCAAAACAAGTATCACAAATAAAATGTATGAGTTTCAGTTGTGCTGAATACAATAGAAGAGGCAAAGTTGTGAAGAAATAAAATTGAACATGGAATAAGCTATGCTAGGGATAGCTTCACACAATACCACAAATTGCTACAAAACCAAAACATTAATCTAAAACGTAGACTCATCTTCTTAAATAGCCTTGTCAGATTGCAACTTTAATTGTGGATGTTATGCATGGCACCAGGCCTGTTCAGAAATATCTAAAATGTCAGCTGTCTACAACCACTTTCTTAGATCAATAGTTAAAAGATGGTAATAGATGTTGCATTTAGATTTTTTAAGATTGTAGTTATCAGGGAAGCAAGAAATCAGAAGGGAGTTACACAGGTGGGAAGTGCGAGAGTATACATGACAGTTGCATACAGCTATTTCTACTGTAAGACAAGAAGACCTACTTGCCAACCTAATACATGCTTAAATTCATGTTTTAGGGGGATCAGAGAAAAAAAGCTCATCAAAGCAGTTACTATGAAAATGTTTGTAGAAAAGACAGAGAGAAGCCACATCACAATGGTGAGAAAGTAAATGAAGTCAAGATGCCTGGTCAGGATTGATTACATTGCAGATGCTTCTTTGGATTTTATCAAGAATCTCAATATGTACAGCAGGAGCACCAGACCAGATATGGCAATAGTATTCTATTTATGGCTGAATGGTAGATATATCTATATGATAGATGGTTTTTGGCGAGAAAGATTTTCAGGCACAACATAGTGAACCAACTTTCCTTGCAGTTGATTCAATATAGTCACTCTACTTCATATCAATGGAAAACATGAGGCCAAGAAGGTGTAGAATATTGCTGTCTTGGAGTTTAGCATCAGTCATACTGATGGTGAGCAGAAAAGGTTCTCTGAAGTGATTAAATGAAAGCATGTCCTTTGTTCTCTTTATGTTTGTTGATATCAGGTTTTCTGCAAAGATAGATGTTTTGCTTTCTCCCCCAAAACCCTGATGAATGAGGAGTCTTAATGAATATGTTCAGCCAACTTAGATTAAGCTAAAATGTAATTGCAGTGTTATTAATGACAAAATGGCTTCCATAATCAAATCTCCCTTTTCTTGCACAATAAATTCCATAGACCAACACAGAATATTTGACACAAGGGGCTCGAAAAAAAAACAAACACCTGTTACATTTCTTTTTTTTTTAAAATTTACTGATGGTTCACTTATTAAAAGGCTCAAGAATCACTGAAAGTAGTTGGTTACTAACTGAAATTCTTGTAAGGCAGAGAGAAGGAAGTGCGGAGTGAGTAACCAGAGTCAAATGCAAAATAAGTAACAGAACTGCCCAAAAAACAGAAGGTTGCAATAACCAATAACAAGAAAAAAGAAAAGAAAAATAATGGCAAAAAATAATATAAAGCAAGCAAACAATATATACAAGGAAAATTAACAGCAATAAGGAAAAGCAACTGTAATAAGGTAAAACAACAATAGTAAGGCAACGCAACAGTAATAAAATAAACAACAGTAATAAGGAAAATCAACTGTAATAAGATAAAGCCACATTAATAAGGTAAAATAACATCAATAAAGCAAAGCAACAGTAATAATGTAAAACAACAGCAATAAGGAAAAGCAACTGTAACATGATAAATCAACAGTAATAATGTAAAACAACAATAATAAGGCAAAGCAACAGTAATAAGGCAAAATAACAGCAATAAGGCAAAGCAACAGTAATAAGGAAAAGCAACTGTAATAAGATAAAGCAACAGTAATAAGATAAAACAACAGCAATAAGGCAAAGCAACAGTAATAAGACAAAGTAACATTAATAAGGTAAAACAACAGCAATAAGGCAAAGCAACTGTAATAAGGCAAAGTAGCAGTAATATGGCAGAAAGTTCACAAACTCAGAATTGGGATTGACACACAAAAGCAAGTTTGGACAAGCGAACGTAGTGTTCTGACTTCATGACAAGACAGACCGGGACTGAGTCAGATGAAATGGAGAACTGGCCTATTTTATTGACTAGGAAAAAAAATCCCAGCATGCACTTGTGTGCTTCTGCCTATAGAATGTGGAGGGGAAAACATTTTGCAGTCATTCCTAACAGGATTGAAACCTAAAGGAAGAATTAAGAAACACATATTTTGAGATCATGTAGGATAGATATCAGCTGACCCCTGGTCTTAAAGAGATCAAGATTGAGAAACATCCCCTCAGAGTCTGTTCCACAATGCAACAGAACTGAGGAAGAAGCTATCTAAGTGTAACTTGCTCCTTCTCAAAATAATGCAAATGTAATGGTTTGTCACTGCAGAAATAGCAGGTCCTACCTGTCAAAATCTGAGCTGAGAAATTTAACTCATTCGAACATCTGCCATAATAAGTGGGATAGAGTAGTGAGAGGCTAACAATGTTTTGTTTGTGGGATAAGGTCTACATCACCCCCAAGGCCGCATAAGCACATTTGAACTCTGTCAAGGCTGGACAGTGATGATTAGGCAGCAGTACGCCATTTTTGGTCTGATAATTTCAGGTAACCTGGAATGCCAGTTTCCAGATAAAATCTTTTGCCACTTTCATCCAAGAGTGGTTGTTTTGCATTCTTTAGCCCATTGATTGCTACCTTAAAATCTTGTATTAATTATAAAAATCCTGTATTAATTTTCTTTTCTTCTCTTTTATTTCCTAAATTTGTCTCCCCTCCTCCAAACACACACACACACACACACACATACGATACTAGTACTACAGCCTAAATACATTAGATGTTGTTGTTGTACTTCCCACACCCACCTATTTTTTAATTATGAATTCTTCTTCTTCCAAACTGGTTGCCAACTAAGGCTAAAGAGCTCACCTTACCTTGCTATTTAATCCATAGCAGGAGGGAGAAGAGGTGGATACTTACTTTTCCAAATGGTAATTTGTGCAAAATTGAATGTAATGAAACCTGAAATTTTAAATCATCATGCTAATTCTATTTTCCACACCAATAACCACTATGCTACAGGCACATCTATATTATTATTATTATTATTATTATTAATAGGTTTATAAAGAGGCATGGTGGATTAGTGGATAGTGGCTCGGACTGAGGAATCAGAGAGCCAAGTTCAAATTCCAGTCAAATCCATTACATGCACTTACGTGCTAATACCCTTGGAAAAGGTATTAATCTTCTTCTTCTCTTTCCATCTATGGGTAAATAGCAGGACAGACTGGGTTCTACAGCCTTGGATGGCAGCTGGTCTAGGAGAAGGACAACTCTGAATTCAAAACCTATGGAGGCTTGTTTGAGGACCTTGTGGCACATAGTGCACCAGGTCTTTGTATTCAGCCCTTCAAAAAGTGTGGTTGGTTCTGCACAAATCCTTCACCACTATAATCAAATCATATGTGATGGTAGTTTGGCTGTCGTTTCCTAGGAACTGAGCTACTTGATCCTCATACATTGAATACGACGGGAGAGTCCACCATGAAGAACCAGGTATTAATTATAAGATTACACATATCCTATTATAATTGTGCTTGTTCCTTCCTTCAATCATTAACACCCTGCCAGTACCTCATAAATAATAGACTATTCCATTGTGACCATGTGGAAAGAGGAAAAAGACACTACTTAGTTTCAGTGAGAAAATGAAAGAAAGAAGGAAGGGAAAATAGAAGTGGAGAGAGAGAATGAGATAAGAACAGATCTTAGCCTAAAGGTTGAGAAGTAATCTATATCGGTCTGTTCCTTTTCTATCTATCTATCTATATATCTATCTATCTATCTAAGTCTGTTCCTTTATCTATCTATCGATCTATCTATCTAAGTCTGTTCCTTTATCTATCTATCTATCGATCTATCTATCTAAGTCTGTTCCTTTATCTATCTATCTATCGATCTATCTATCTAAGTCTGTTCCTTTATCTATCTATCTATCGATCTATCTATCTAAGTCTGTTCCTTTATCTATCTATCTATCTATCTATCTATCTAAGTCTGTTCCTTTATCTATCTATCTATCGATCTATCTATCTAAGTCTGTTCCTTTATCTATCTATCTATCGATCTATCTATCTAAGTCTGTTCCTTTATCTATCTATCTATCGATCTATCTATCTAAGTCTGTTCCTTTATCTATCTATCTATCGATCTATCTATCTAAGTCTGTTCCTTTATCTATCTATCTATCTATCGATCTATCTATCTAAGTCTGTTCCTTTATCTATCTATCTATCGATCTATCTATCTAAGTCTGTTCCTTTATCTATCTATCTATCTATCGATCTATCTATCTAAGTCTGTTCCTTTATCTATCGATCTATCTATCTAAGTCTGTTCCTTTATCTATCTATCTATCTATCTAAGTCTGTTCCTTTATCTATCTATCTAAGTCTGTTCCTTTATCTATCTATCTAAGTCTGTTCCTTTATCTATCTATCTATCTAAGTCTGTTCCTTTATCTATCTATCTATCTAAGTCTGTTCCTTTATCTATCTATCTATCTATCTAAGTCTGTTCCTTTATCTATCTATCTATCTATCTAAGTCTGTTCCTTTATCTATCTATCTATCTATCTCAGTCTGTTCCTTTATCTATCTATCTATCTCAGTCTGTTCCTTTATCTATCTATCTATCTCAGTCTGTTCCTTTATCTATCTATCTATCTCAGTCTGTTCCTTTATCTATCTATCTATCTCAGTCTGTTCCTTTATCTATCTATCTATCTCAGTCTGTTCCTTTATCTATCTATCTATCTCAGTCTGTTCCTTTATCTATCTATCTATCTCAGTCTGTTCTATAATGGTGACTGTGGTGAAAGCTCCATTTTTTAGACACAGTATCAAATGATGGAAACCAAATAAGTTAATCACCAAAATTCCAGTTACCATAAATAAAATAACATCATCTGCTGAATTATTTTTAAATTATTACTAAGAGAAATATTTGTTAGACAGGGATTTGGTTAGTAAACCCATTGATGCTCAAGATCGCATAAAGTGGGCATTTATTGGTTTGGTTTGGTTTGTTGTGTTTTAAGGCATATCAACCTCAATGGGTTATTTAATGCCAACAACTTTTTTTTTTTTTCCTGGTAACATTTTGTTTTGTCAAAAATCTATTTTTTGTAATATTTTTTTCTCAATAATGTATAGCTGGAAATATTATTTTAAAACATGTATTACTGGTAATATTTTTTTTTTTCCAAAAATGTATTGCTGATAATATTTTTTTTCCAAAAATGTATTGCTGGAAATATTTTTTTTTCCAGAAATATATTGCTGGTAACAGTTTTTTTTTCTTCAAAAATTTGTCTGGTAATAATTTTTACTAAGTATTTCTGGTATTAAAACTTTTTTTACACTTTTATAATGCTTTTTGCCTCAATTTCGGTGTTAACTATTTGCCCATAGCTGGGACCCTAACAGGTGCTACCACCCCAGGTCAGGATGGACGTGGGAACACTAGCAATTAAGAGGTGGTTCCATGCTCCACAAAACCTCCTGATCAGAGGCCTTGCTATCGGACGTAGTTTATCGTCCTACTCAGGACGTGCATTTATTGGTAAATTGGCTCAGAATTATTGTTTGTTCTTAAATGAAAATCACCTCCATTTTCCAATATTTCATGGCTTATGGCACTGACATTGAAGTACCAGTTCTTGTATGATCACTGAAGTTAAACAATGTTGAGCCTGGTCAGTAGCTAGATCGGTGACCATTTGAGAATACCAAGTGCTATAAGCTTGGATGTGTGGTTGGTGTCATGGATTATGGCTTGGAACTGGAAATCAGAGAGCCAAGTTCCAATTGTTATATTCACTTACATGCAAATACCTTTGAGAAAAGTATGAATCCACCTCTTCTCCCTCCAGCTATGGGTTAATTAGTAGAACTTGTATCAGTAAATCTTTGCTCGACTCCATAAAAACTAACTGGCTACAGAAATTACAGCAGCAATGCTATGCATGGTGTGACTGTGTTTTATGGCACTGAGGAGAAGGAAACTGGAACATTGAAATGTTGTGGATATTAAAACATAATGTAGAAAAACACCTGTTATATTCCAGTTTATTTGTGAACTATCCTTGTATGCAGAGATGGCTGAAGAATGACACAATCTCAGTATCAATTCTTATTCACTTCTGGCATTGCTTTTCTTGATAACTGACAACAATGCCTATACTCAAATTCAGAAAGAAACAGTTAAAATAAGGAATAAATACTTGGAAAAAAATGACTTTGACAGGGCATACCAAGGAGAGATAGGGGAGGGCAGCAAACTACCAATATTTCTTTTTTATTTCACCCCAAGCCAGAAAATAAAGCCTCTTAGATGCAGTGGTTAACGAGTGTGAAAAAATATGAGAAAAAGAAAAACATCATTAATGAGAGAGAACAATAAAAGAACCAAAATTAAGAAGATGGAAGATAATGATGGACATTGCATTAAAATGTTTGAAGATCAAAGGCAATAAAGCCACTAGGATGCAAGAGGTTACTGAATGTTAGGGAATATGAGAAAAACTACTATTAAGGAGAGGGAACAATAAAAAAAAAATTAAGAAGACAGAAGATAACGATTGACATTGCATTTAAATTTTTGAAGATCAAAGTCGACTGGAAATCAAGAAGCAGGAAGAGAGGTCTAGAAGCAAAAAGTACAAGAGAAGGTACTGTCAAGAAAGAACTTAGTTACATCTTGCCATTTCAACAGTCAAATGATGAGACCTAACTGCCAAAAGAGTACTGCACTTAAATTCATAAAATGGAGGTACTGTAGAGGAAAACTCGTCAGAACAATTTCTATGGAATTATTTATAGAAAAGGACAGGGAAACTACATTTTGATGGTGGGTAAATGACTGAAGCCGAGATGTAAGGACAAGACCTCAGATTTACAAAGTTGTGTAAATGATTGGTGGAATCAGAGGTGGGAGGCTTGACAATGGCACAAAGACTGTACAGGATAAGAGGTTGTGGAGAGCAATGATCGCCCATGTCCTAAAGGGACACAGCATATAGAAGATGATGTGCTGTGATAATGCATGATACATATTTATATGGAATCATTATTCTCGTTTTCTTTGATCCACAAATAAAATATCAAGATATACTGGATGAGATTACATGAATAAATGAAATTATATTTCTGTCCATCAGGGAAGTCACCAACCCTCCCTTGCCATGAAAATTTTGTATTCAGAGTTGAAACTAAAGCAAAAATCTGTAAGACCCGAATGTAAACCCTCTATTAATCTAGCATATTCACCTATCTGTACGTGGAATTTTTTTAATTCCTGATGTCTGCAGTTTCTTTTCTAACTTCACATCCAGCACACTATGCTTTTTCGACAGAGTTGATTGTTTTTCATTCAATTTTTTTGTTTACCTTCATTAGTCATGTAGACAAGTTGCTTTTCTTTCTTTTTTTTAAAAAATTATTTCTCTTTTGCTGTGATTTTCTTTTCTACTGATGTTTTAAGACTATACTCTTATAAGGTATTAATCTCCATGCTGAGTTTACTAATGGGATTTTATGTATATATATATATATATATATGCTCATTCTTTTGACTTTTGTATTTTCTTTTATATGGCTCTGTATCAGTGAAGCCTGTAAGAGATGAAAAATGCTTCCAGCACAGATATTGAGCTTTTTACGTAGATAGAGACAAATGCTGGTTTCTCTTGTAACTAGTTAAAAGGAAGTTTACTGTTTATTCAATCAGAGAAAGCTAAAAGAGGAAATATAAGAAAAAAGGAAATTTATCCCTGAGTTGAGATGGGAAGTGTTCTACAAGAAAGAAAATAAAGTATTTTTTCTCTTTTCTTTATCCCTTCTACAAGGTGCTTGTTGTTCTCATAAAAGACAGAACAATGCCTTCACATATCCTTATATAGAAACTATTTCTATAATTATACTAGCTGATGTACCCATCTTCACCAGGCAAGAGATGAAAACGTAGATTTCAGCAGTTCATGATGATAGTCAAACGATTCCGTAAAAATTCTCTCAGTTTTAAGTTATATGAAGCTACTGTGTTTGTAAATAGAGAAAAAGAAGGAAAAGGAATAGGGGGAGAGTATAAGGAGACAAAAAAATGATGAAAGGGAAAAATAACCATCAGATTATACACATAAACAGAGCCAAGTTCCAATTCCGGTTTGGTTCATTATGTTCACTTACAAATACATTTGAAAAGGTATAAATCCACATCTTTTACCCACCACCTATGGGTTAATTAGTAAGACATGTATCATTAAACCATTATTATCTAAAAAAAAAAAAAATTCTTACAATCTAAAAATATATCTTGGCTTTAAATAACCTGAAAAGGGAAAAAAACAAATCAATCAATCAAACACACACACGCATGTACACATGCACACATACATACATACACACACACATGTACGCATACATACATACATACATACATACACACACTCATTTACACATACATACATACACACAAACATGTACACATACATACACACACACACACATGCACACACACACACACACACACACACACACACACACAAAAATAAACCTAATACCAATAAATGACACAAGAATTTTTTTTCAACTTATTATAAAAATAATGAAAATGGGAACAGTCAATTGCTAAAACCTCCTGATGAGTGGATTGCACTATTACAAAAAGTTTTGTCTATGAAACTCTGGAGTTGGGGTGCTGAATATGACCATCAATCAGCTAAGTGACAAATTTGATATTTGTATTAATCATATATATATATATATATCTCATGAGATAAAAGTACCCTGTTTGGTTAAAATTTAGTCCTTTGATGGTGTGACTGGTGGGGGCTTCTCCCTGGGAAATGGAATATGGTCACCATGTGTTGCCTAGACTATATCCTCACCCCACTCTGTGCTGTCACAATCCAAAAGAATACAAGACATTACATTTGGGACCGGCTTGGCTGTAGGCATTGCCGGAAAGCTGTCAGTGTTGACAACCAACTGTCTCTGGGGCTCCACTCCGGGTTTTCTGTCTGGATTTATTTCCATAACCTTTTCTGTATTTGGATATGACTGAAAATCAGTGGAGGCTTAAAATTAGGGTTTTCCTTCCCCTCAATGGACTGCCCTCCTGGGCTGTCGAGCTCCGTCTACTCGAAGCAGCTGCTTATAATGTATATAATGTTTATATATGTACATTATATATGTTCCAAATATTAATATAGCAAGGGTTGATAGGGGGGACAAACTCCCATTCTCTGTAAAATGGTTCCATGGTATGCATCTCAAATAGTGTCTGACAGCTATGTCCAACTCTAACCTGGAGAATGGACAAAAGCGGACAATGGCACCTTATATATATGAAGAAATAGTCTTGAGGTGTGCTATATTTATGGGATAAAGTGCTCAATATCAGAGATAGAGCATGTGTAAATATAAAAGTGAACATTGAAGTTAACACTTAGAGGCGACAGTCTGTTTCATTCTAGACGCAATCTAGTAATATATATATATATATATATATATATATATAGTAAACATAAAAAGCGTAAATATATATATATATATATATATATATATATATATATATATATATATATAGTAACAAATCCATTGGTATATAATCCAAGTGGATCCTAGTAATATAAAATATTAAAACTGATCCAGAAAAAGAACTCAATTTATTTATTATTAGAGAGCAATATAATTAATAAACAATAAAATCCAAAATCACCACACATGGAGAATAGCCTATTTCAGCAGACGAAGATATTGGTCGTTTGTCTTATCAACCCCAGTGTAGACTTAGTTTGTGTCAGAAATAGAAATTTTGCCACTGTAGATACTCAAAAAATAAAAAAAAAATAAAAATAACACTCGAATAACTAATACAGAATTTATCCATTTCAATGTTTCAGTCAGACAAAAGGCATGAGACGAATCGGGGGAGGCGGAGGGGAAGAAGTTTTATAAAATTAAACCGGAATATTAATCTTATGACATTAATTTGGGGTTAAATGAAGAATGAAATATTAATTTAAAATTAAAAGAGGAATAAAAAGTGATTTAAAAATAACTTTAAAATATATAGATGAAAAGATGGAATGGATTAAAGGAAAGAGAGTTGGGGGTGGGTGGGGGAGATCATAGAGGAGGGGGGGAGTTTATAAATTATAATTAATATAGAGAAAAAAGGTTATAGAGGTGGAAATATCAAATGTATAACTAATTCTAATTTTTATGAGTCTAGAGGGGAGTAAATATTATGGAAATATAGTAGCTGTTTTTATGTTGACATTTTAACACAATTCTATACAAACATGGTTCCAAATTAAATAAGTGGTTTCTGGAACCTGATTCGATAAGACAAGCTATGTAATGTGCTTTCTACAGTGGTTGAACTCCAAATGATTTGGAAATGGGTCAGGGCTTGGGTTACTGAGTATATTCCCATGAAAAACTCAGATAGAATTTGTGAGCCAAGCACGGGTTCACCATAGGAACAGCTCTCTGTTAACAGTGAAAAACTCTCAGTAAAAGACAGTCAGCAAACCAGACCATGCCTTGATCAAAAGTTTAGACACACATTACCATGACACCATGTCAGTCAGTGATGATTTTTCTACATTCAAATCCATGATAAAAGTTAATCCTATATCCCCTTTTTTTGTTCATTTACTGGTATTGCATGCAACCAGTCAGGAGTTGCACATGTTTCATTAGCATGTGCTTCACTCTCACACACACATACATTGGCATACCATACCACTTGATTTCCTCTCTGGTAACAAAAACACTTCAAAACTTTGCAGACTCACTTGCAACAAATCATTTCAGACAATCAAACTATTGCTCTCTTCATTGCCACAAGAAACGTGGAGTAATGGATAGCTGCACAGATTTAGGAATCAGAGAGCCAAATTTGAATCCCAGTTGAATCCATTACATTCACTTATGTGCTAATATTCTTGGGAAAAGTATGAATCCTCTTCCTCTCCCACCCCCCAGCTATGGACAAATAGCAGGATTGACCAGGTTCTATAGCCTTGGATGGCAACTGGTCTACCGCAGAAAGAAATGGCAACCTACTGCGGGAAAGCATAACTGACTGACTCTATAAATGTTACTGTCATATTTAGCTTGGTCTTCTTCCTTTTTTGCAAAGATCATTTTTTCTTCACCAACTTAGCTTGAATCATTTTTTGCATTTGCAAATTAAATTTCTAGCAGGAAGAAAAAAAAATTATTAAGCACCAAATCTGGTAATTTTAGACCAAAACTTTCTTTTAGTAAAATTTAACATTTACTCGTTGTGTGATACATTGAAAATCAAGCAAACAGGGATTGTCTGTGGTCAGGAATTAATGCCAATGTTATTGATAAGGCTATTATATGTATAATAGGTATATATTTACTATAGAGATGCATTGAAAATCAAGAAGAAAGGGATCATTAATGTTCAGCAATTAATAGCAAGTGCTACTGACAGAAAAATGCTATTACATGCATAATGGTATCTTTTTATAATTTAATAGATTTTTTTGCTAATACAAAGTCAAGCTGAACATCATGTTGAACAGATCCATAATTTCAAAGGAAAATCAACTGTTTACTGAAAAACTAAGCTGGATCTTGATTTTATAAGACTTGATAGACACCATAGAGGAGTGTAAATGAAATGCTTGTTGATTGGACAAGAAATTTCTCTTTCTTTTCTGATTGGTTAGAAGTATTTAACTTTTGATTGGTTAGAAATGATGACTTGTAAGTTGTAATCCTCCGTTTGCATAGATTTTATTATATTGATTTTGTTTTTACAACTTAGCAACTATTTGCAGGTTATTTAAAGCCAGAAATTATTTTTTTTTTCTTTTAGACTGTAATTTGAGGGAGAGAGAAGAGGTGGATTCCCAAGGCAAAAGTGAATTCCCAAGTGGTCACCCATTTAGGCACTGACCAGGCTTGACATTGCTTAACTTCAGTAATCTTACATAAACCACATAAAATTTATATTCAAACTAAAGATTTTTTTCTGATTGGTTAGAAGTATTTATCTAGCTTAGGATTGGTTGAAAATGATGACTGATGAAATTCAAAAGCTTTTTCAGCTTCAATCCTACTTTTGCATAGAATTCATAGAAAAAAATCCATTTCTGATTGGCTAGAAGGATTTATATTGTTCTGATTGGTTATGAAAAAATAAACTGCTGAAAAGTGTAATGTTGGATATATCTATAAATTCAAATGAAAACCAATCATTTGCTGAAAATTTAAGCAGAATCTTGATTTTATAAAACTAGATGGACACCAAAGGTAAATTTTGATGAACTGCTTATTGATTGGACAAAAAATTCTCTCTCTATAACACAATCTGTACATTTATCTAGAATTAATTCTTTTTAAATCTCTTTAATTACATATATCAAACAAATCTTTATTTAATTTAAAGCAGGATTTAGCTTCTGATTGAATTTCTGGAATGAGGAGTTATCATTATTTACATTCTGACTAATGTCCTCATCTTTATTGTTATTATCACCTGATTGCCTTCTGACTGAATTTCTGGGATGAGGAGTTATCATTATTTATATTCAGACTAATGTCCTCATCTTTGTTGTTATTATCACCTGATTGCCTTCTGACTGAATTTCTGGGATGAGGAGTTATCATTATTTACATTCAGACTAATATCCTCATCTTTGTTGTTATTATCACCTGATTGCCTTCTGACTGAATTTCTGGGATGAGGAATTATCATTATTTACATTCAGACTAATATCCTCATCTTTGTTGTTATTAGCACCTGATTGCCTTCTGCCTGGAATTCTGGGATGAGGAGTTATCATTATTTACATTCAGACTAATATCCTCATCTTTGTTGTTATTATCACCTGATTGCCTTCTGACTGAATTTCTGGGATGAGGAGGTATCATTATTTATATTCAGACTAATGTCCTCATCTTTGTTGTTATTATCACCTGATTGCCTTCTGACTGAATTTCTGGGATGAGGAGTTATCATTATTTACATTCAGACTAATATCCTCATCTTTGTTGTTATTAGCACCTGATTGCCTTCTGCCTGGAATTCTGGGATGAGGAGTTATCATTATTTACATTCAGACTAATATCCTCATCTTTGTTGTTATTATCACCTGATTGCCTTCTGACTGAATTTCTGAGATGAGGAATTATCATTATTTACATTCAGACTAATATCCTCATCTTTGTTGTTATTATCACCTAATTGCGTTCTGACTGAATTTCTGAGATGAGGAGTTATCATTATTTATATTCAGACTAATGTCCTCATCTTTGTTGTTATTATCACCTGATTGCCTTCTGCCTGAATTCCTGGGACGAAGAGTTGTCATTATTTACATTCAGACTAATGTCGTCATCATTATTATCACAATGTTTCAGTTATTGTGTCCACTGGTCTTCTTCAGGTGTCAGTTCAGTAAATCCATTCATGTACTTATGAAATTAGTAATAACTCAAATAAAAAAAAATATTATCTTTAATTTTTCTCAGAATAAAAATTAAATTATTATTCATTTTTTATTAATAATTCTTTTCTGTTTGATTTTCTCTGATAAAGAGTTATAATTATTTACGTATATAGACTAATGTTTTCATCTTTGTTGTCAGGATCCCAGTTTGCTCACTGGCCTTTTTCAGGTGTCCATTGATCCAAATAATCTTCAGGGATATCAATAACATATGGGAGCTAATAATTAAGAATGAAAGAGAAATGTCAGCAGAGGAAGTCAAGTTCGACAGCAAGGCTTCAGCAGGAGAGGAGGCAGTAGAACCATTAGATTAAACGTTCCAGGTTTTAATTTCAGTATTATCACACAGGACTATACTCTAGAGAATTAAAGCATTGCTTCATGAATTTGGTGGCATAGTAATTATAAGTTCAATCCCTGGGCTGGATTGAACTCATAATTACTAATAACATAATAAAGACTTAGTGGAAAGAAAACAGACGGTAAATAAGCACTGCTAAAAAACAAAATGTCAAGATGAAATACTGTGACGTACAGACAATAGAATATAGATTAAATAACAGCTTCACTTTGAAAATCCCCAAAAGTTATACAGATGCCCTGAAGACAGTAAAGAGAACTGTGCCTGAAAAATTATGATAGTAACCACAAAGATAAGGACATTAGTTTGACTATAAGCTTAGAATTGGTTAAAACATATGACTGATAAAATTCAAAATTTTGTAAGTTATGATTTGCATAGAATTTATTCTCAAACTAAAGATTCTTTTCTGATTGGTTAGAATGTTTTATGTAGCTTCTGATTGGTTAAAAAGAACATGACTGATGAAATTCAAAATATTATCAGGTCATTTGCATAGAATTTATGCTCAAACTAAAGATCTTTTTTCTGGTTGGTTAAAAGGATTTATCTGGTGTTTGGCTAAACAAGATAATTAAGAGAATTCATATTCTTATGAGATGTACTTTTGCTTAAAGTTTTTCTTGAATCAAAGTGCCACAATGTTGCCTGCTACAGACTCACTCTGCTAATGAATGATCTGTGTTTTTGGCCTTGGTTTGTTGAAAGTATGTAAAATATTTGAAATGATGTGCAGCTTTGGAAGAAAGTGACATGTTGATTATAGGTTTTATGCAAAATGACTTCATCTGTGGCTGTAATCGTCTTATTTATTGTACCTGGGGGTATGAGGATAAAGAGATAGTTACTGTTTCGCCACCAAATTATACCAGATATTTTTAGTCATTATTGAATAGTCTGTGAAGGGACATGTTTGATTTCTGTTTGAGCAGTCACCAGTGTTTCACCCGACAAAAGCCTCTCCTTTTTCCTGTCCTTCCCACAAAAAAATAGGATTTAAAAAATGTCAATTGAAGCATAAAACCTTTGCACTACTTAAGCTTACCATCGTTTGACAAAGTCTTGAGAACAATGGATGAACAGAAATGAGTTTGTGAGGAGAACAGGGAAGCGAATACGGCTGGAAACATTGATAGTTGCTTACGCAGACACAGACACAGCTCAGGGGATTTCAGCTTGGAAGAATGTTCATGGTTCATTAAACACAGGTGCACAAATGCTGCTGAGGGGAAGGGGATGAAAGTGACAGTGAAGTCTCGTTATTGTGTTTTGCAACAATTTCCATTCAGAAAAAGAAAAGATTAGACAAAATCTTGGCCAGCAACCCTAAACAATAATGATGTGGAATATATAAATGGCATTTTCGGTTTGTGTCTTTGTCAAATAAAAAATAAAGAAAGAAAAAGAACCAAGTCTATAAAAGAAAAAGAAAAAAATAATCAACACTATAAAAGAGAAAAAGAATCAATTCTATAAAAGGAAAAAAAGAGAGAAAAAGAATCAACTTTATAAAAGAAAAAAAGAGAGAAAAAGGATCAACTCTATAAAGGAAAAAGAAAGAAAATGAATCAAATCTATAAAATAAAATAAGAATCAACTCTAAAAAAGAGAGAAAATGAATCAACTCTAAAAAAGAAAAAGAGAGAAAATGAAACAACTCTTTAAAAGAAAAAGTAAAAAAAGAGAAAAAGAATCAATTCTATAAAAGAAAAAAAGAGAGAAAACTCTATAAAAGAAAAAAGAAAAAGAGAGAAAAAGAATCAATTCTATAAAGGAAAAAAGAAAGAAAATGAATCAACTCTATAAAAGAAAAAAAAGGAGAGAAAATGAAACAACTCTTTAAAATAAAAAGTAAAAAAAGAGAAAAAGAAACAACGCTATAAAAGAAAAAAGGAAAGAATAAATATGAAAGTAAAAGAACATATCTTGTGGTACTACAGGGTAGTCCAGTATTTTATTTTATTTGTTAATAGTAGCAATGTTTATACTCGGAAAGTTAGTTAAACCATATTATCAAAATGTTTAATTAACTTTCAAATTTTATTTGATTTGTTTAACTGTGGTATGTTTGGTTCAGTAATCATGGCAAGCTAAGTTTAAGATAAGACAGATTGAAGACTAGCTTTCCCCTATCCCCCTTTTGGCCTTGTGCCACATTTTTGTATCAAAACAAAATAAATATTACTTTCCTCTATGGCACCTAGACTGTATGAATTTAAGTTCAAAACTCATCATTTTACCCTTGAAATGTCTAGATGTAACCATATGTTCTGTGCTTACAGTTTTTTTTCTCACTTGGGGAACTCTCATTCAACTTCTTGCTTTCCACCCAACTTTGATATTCAAAAATTTAAATGCAATGTTAATTGTTATCTACTGTCTTCTTGATTCCACTTCTTTTATTCTTCTTGCTTCTTAATAATGTTTTTCTTTTTCTTTAACACTCAGTAATCCCTTGTATCTTAGTGGCTTTATTGCCTTGATTGGGATGAAATGATTAAAAAAAGAAAAAATCTTATATTATTTAGTCCCCATAATTCATGGGCATAAAAATATCAACACATTATAAGCTTATAAATTTGCAGCATTCATTTCTTGATATTTATCTGTCTTACTCATAATCTACACACTATCTCAGTCCAGATTTTCTCATTGGGAATTTTTTTTCCCATTCTTCTGGCCAGTAATCTCAAAGCTCTTGGAGGTTTTCGTTGGAGCATTTTGTTTCTTCAGTTCCCACCACAATGGTTTGGTTTCACTTGATCAGGACTTCATTCTGGTAAGTCTTTCAAATGTTGAACATCTTCATTCAAAAGAAACCATTTTGTTACACATTAGGTGTGGCAGGGAGCACCGTCATGCTGAACAATTTCTCCATCTTCATAATCTGACCAAACATTTGTAAACTAATATTTTGTTGTTTAGGTTTCCATCAACTTCTACCAATTTTCTTACTCTGTGGTGTATCTTGCATTTTTCTTTCCACCTCCCTCACCTAGTCTTCTTATATATTCTTTTACTTTAGAATATTATTATGTTTTGTATTCATCACTGAAAATTATTTTTGCCATTTTCTAGCATCCCACGTTTGAATTCTTTTGACCAGTTGAATCTTCTTGATGTATTTTCATTGCTATATGCCCATCCAGGTTTTTTTTCTTAATACTCTGTGTAATTTATAAACTGAAACCTCAATGTTAAGACTATATTCACTCCTCACTTGTCTTGGTGTTCATTTTGGATTGCCTACTGAGACTTTCACAATCTTACTTTCATATCTCTTCTTTAATGTTAGACATTTCCAGTAGTAGAAATTCTCTTTCGAATCGCTTGAACAATGTTTCTGTAAATTTCCAGCCACCAGTCTATCTCTTGTTGAGTCATCTTCTTCAATGTCACAATCTTCCTATGTGTATCAGCAGAAATCTTAACCATGATTTTAGTGTTAAAAAAAAATGAAAGAAAAATAAAACAAGCTAACGTTCATCTAAAATGACTTGACAAGGCACCTCATGCTCATGTTGATAAAATGGATGAATTTCTACTTAGAAATTCCCATTAACATGGTTTTATCATATGAGATCTTTCATTCGCCCAATATATTTGCATGACCTTTTTTCAACTTCCAGCTGCTTAATGTACTGTCTCCTCTGTTACACGACACCTATGAAAAAGCACCAACTTATTTTCAAATCCTCAAAGTCCATATAAACTACTGATAAAAGCATACTGCCAAGCAATCTTAACCTCTTAGTAAAATAAAAGTTGTATATTCATTTTATGTAGTCGGCTCAAAATTTGTGCTCACCAGTGTACATATATGTGTGTGGCTGTGCATGTTTAGCTGTTATCTTTGTGGAAATTGGGATCAGTATGCTAAGTTCAAATTCTGGTTATGGTTGTTGCATTCACTTTTACATATACACTCGAGTTTCATGCTGCCGAGATTTTCAGGTCACCAGAATGCAAATGAATTAAGGAGGAACAAAATGTTTATACTAACAAAACTGATGTGATGGAATAACCTGCCACCCCCATGAGTGGTGGCAGTATAGGTGGTAATCACCTATAAGTATCCGTTAGGACAGCAGACAGCAGAGTCGAGCTGGGATCTGCGAGACTAGCCGCCTTCCAATAGCAGCACGCACACAACTGTACTGACCTGTGACGACCATGCGCATAACTATTACTTGCTTTCTTGTTGTACTAGTTTCTACAATAAACTTGTTACTATTTATCCACCGTGTCTGTTCAGTCCATGTTCCTATTAGCATGGAATATAACTAAAAGACAAGTAGAAAAATAAAATAAAATAAAAATCCAGGGTTTTATACTAAATTTTTGTTATAACTGATCCATACACTGAGGTATTGGAAGTATTTACTAATTCGAATTGTTATGTAAGAATGTTAATTTGTCTACCAAAAAGGTTTTCCCATCTTGGGTAAGATGATAAACTACATCCAACAGCAAGGCCTCTGATGTTTGAGGTTTTGAGGAGCGTGGAACCACCTCTTAATTGCTGGTGTTCCCAGGTCCACCCTGACCCAGAGGGTAAGCACCTGTTAGGGTCCCAGCTATTGGCAAATAGTTAACTCCCAGGTTACATCCGCGTCCTGGGTATGACGATAAACTACATTCGCATCCTGGGTATGATGATAAACTACATCCGTGTCCTGGGTATGACGATAAACTACATCCGCATCCTGGGTATGACAATAAACTACATCCGTGTCCTGGGTATGACAATAAACTACATCCAACAGCATCCCCAAATGCAGATCTTGTCCTGGGTATGACAATAAACTACCTCTGCATCCTGGGTATGATGATAAACTACGTCCAACAGCAAGGCTTCTCATAATACGTTTTTGGAAAAATAATGTTGCCAGCTGTACAATTTTGAAAAAATATTACTGGCTATATTTTTTTTTTAAAGAATAGTGTTGCCGGCTATACATTTTTGAAAAAATAATATTACTAGCTATATGTTTTGGGAAAAATAATATTACCAGCAATACATTTTTGAAAAAATAATATTACCAGCTATACGTATTTGAAAAAAAAATAATATTACCAGCTATACCTTTTGGAAAAATAATATTACCAGCTATACATTTTTTAGGGAAAAAGATGTTACCAGCTATACTTTCTTGAAGAAAAAATATTACCTGAAATAAAAAAATTTTTCGCCATAAAATAACCCATTGAGGTTGATATGCCGTAAAACAAACCAAACCAATATATACTGAGATAGATAGATATTAGCAGCAATAAAAATCTTGTCAGCATTAAATGACCCATTGAGGTTGATATGCTGTAAAACAAACCAAACCAAAAAGGTTTTCTTAATCTTTACCATGCTAATTTCTTTCTAGAGTTGTCTCCCCTGCCACCTCATTAGGTTTTTTTTTTTTTTTTTTTTTTTTTAAAGGGTGCAAAAACATGAACACCTACTGTTTTAAAATTGTTATAACTTTCTTTGTATTGTGCATATGGATTTTAATTTTTTTTTCACTAATAAAATAATGAATGAGTAATATTTTGATGTGATGCATTACGTTTTGCATGCATGTTTTGACATTAAAAGCAAAAAAATTTTTAATGCGAAGTAAAAAACAAATACATTAAAAAACACATAAATAATTCCATGTACTTTAACTTTTATTACTCCTTGTAGAGTTCTGGGGTGCAATAAGAAGCAAAACCGCTAAGAAGGCTTTCATTTTGTAAAAAAAATGTGACATGTTTCCTCGTGTTTACATACAAGAAGACACTAGCATTTGTTTCCTCTTCTTTCACCTGACTCATATTTATTTGTCTTGTTGACATTTTCTCATTAATGAATAAAGTTATTATTTTGTCGTTTATAAATAGACAAACTAATTCACCTCCAGAAAGGCTATCAGGTATATTGATGGCTGCCAGAAGCTTCCATAAAATTAGTCAGGCATGAATGATAGTAGCTGCTAGTGGTTATATTGCTTTTCTTCACGTCACTAGCATGGTTATCATCTTCAACCAGTTCACTGTCAATGCAGACTTGCCTTCAAAATCATCATCGAAGTCCTAATCAAAGAAAAACTCCTGAATAAATGCTTTGTTATATATTGATGTGGCCATTTTTGTTTACAAAAAATCGGGAAAAAGTTAATGTGGGTTTAATTGGTGTCACACCTTGTATAGAGTCTAGGTGAATTCAAAATGGGATTGGAAAACAGAAGTTTAACTTTGTTCCAAAGCAGTAGTAGATTTCCAGTTTAAAATACAGGAAATAACAGTTAGCAGGTGTTTATTTATAGCAACCGTCTTAGGCAACAGAAGGTGCCTAGAATTAGCATAACATCGTTGTTTTTTTTTTTCCCATAAATACTTTCTTAGTAATTGTTCTGATTCACTTTCCTCTATGTTACCTATACTTTAAGCGCAGTACTAGATTGGCCGCAAGGTCTCATTATTTTACAGTTGAAATGTATAGATGCAACCGTAAGTTCTGTGCTAACAGTTTCCTACCTTGCACTTCCCGTTTGTGAAACTCTCTTCCGGTTTCTTCTTTTATGGTCAGGTTTGATCTTCAAAAAATTAAATGCAATGTCAGATGTTATCATTTGCCTTTTTAATTATTGCTCTTTTACTGTCCTCTCTCCTTAATAGTATTTTTTTTTCTCGTATCCTCTAACTCTCAGTTACCCCATGCATCATAGTGGCTTTATTGCCTTTGTTTAGAGTGATAGAGATATATATATATATATATATATATATATATATATATATCAGAATTTTACGACAACAATTTTTGCCTGCAGTGTGGTAAAGGTTAACTAATTGGGAACTAAGTCAATTAGTAAGTACCTTCATATATTTTGATGAGAAGTGTATATGATAGGAAAAAAATAGAAATGGAACACATTTGATTTGGGATGCAGTCATCCAAGATGCAAAAGTTACCATACCAATTTTGATTCTGATGCACAATTCTGACATTAAACTTCACCCAGTACAAGTCCCAAGAGCCACTCAAGGTAGAGGGTTTACGATATAGTGTTGTATAAGTGTAAGAAAAGGCAAGAAGTGAAGTTCATTGGGGGGGGGGGATATGCAGGAAAGATAAACCTAGGCTTGAAGAGGTCAAGATTATAATGATTGAGAAAACCTCCTACCAGGAGTCTATTTCCAAAAGCAGTAGTTCTTGGGAAGGTATCTGAATGGAGCTTACTCATTACTAATGGAATACAAAAGAGATGAGGATGATTCATCCTTGTGTACGTGGCACAGTGGGTCAAGATTAAGTAACATCCCTTGGTGGGACCAAGGGATGTTGCTCACCCAAATCATGGAAGTAGTAATCGAGTGGTGAGAGGTTTGTAATCTTTCATCTGTGGGCAAGTGGTTGTCAGTGAGAAAATTTAAATTATTATTTAGCTAAAAAGGTGTCAGATAAAAAATTTGTAAATTAGTCTTTAAAAGTATAAAAAGATTTTTATAAAACAGATTTTTCCAAGCTGTATTTCCTCAGCTGACTGATCTCTTTTGGCTTTGCTAAAGAATATAAAATGGAAAGACTTTTGTTGAATATCTAAAATCGGCAAACAGAATCTGCCATACAAGTTTCGCCAGAAATCTGTCTTCAAATCCAGTTGACTGCATCTTTCCTTGAATTCTGGGATAACAATACCATATCACTGTATTTGGCAGTCTTCCAGATTCTTCTTATTCTTAGATTAAAATTGACTCTCCTGGTGCTGTCACTCAAACGTTTCTACACCACACGATTCAGTCCCTCGAGGCTCAACTTCCAACGAGGTATCAGAAAGCATTTGCAATAGATTTGAAGCTTGATGTCTTTGTTCATTGTTCCAGTCAACAGAGAAGTTTCTTATTCTCACAAAGATACGCGTGCACGCACATATTTATTTTTGAATGACACGCACTGACCCACAAACAATCAAAATGGCTTCCAAATGAAAAAGTAGCCAAATGCACATGATTGTCGTTAATTCTTCAGCCCGAGGACAGTTTCCATAAACAATTTAACTCTCTTTCTCAAAGTTGAAACTATTTTATGGTTGTAGTCCAAGACTAATACAGGTCTGACCAAAGTCACAAAGTGGGCATGAAAAAAAAACAAACATGTACATATATTTATTACTTCAAACATTGAATGGATGCCTGTATTTGAGTAGATTCTCCATTTATTTTAAACATACTTATTTTGTCTACTAGCCTGCATACTTGAGGAAGGCAAATAAAACCTTGCTTTACTGTGAATTTCATTGTCGCTGAGTAATAAAAGCATGTCAGATCATGTTCTGGGTAAGACAATAAACTACATCCAACAGCAAGGTCTCTGACAGGAGGTTTAGAGGAGCATGGAACCACCTCTTAATTGCTGGTGTTCCCAGGTGCACCCTGACCCAGGGTGGTAGCACCTGTTAGGGCCGCAGCTTTAGGCAAATAGTTAACCCTCAAACTGGGGTCAAAACACTATGAAAGTGTAAAAATAAGTTTTAATGCCAGCAATACATTTTTGTAAAAAATTACCAGCAATGAATTTTTGAAAAAAAAAAAAAAAAAAAATTATTACCAGCAATACATTTTTGAAAAAAAATATTACCGGCAATACATTTATGGAAAAAAATATATTAGCACCAGTACATTTTTGAAAAAAAAATTACCAGCAATAAAAATCTTGTTGGCATTATATAACCCATTGAGGTTGATATGCGATAAACCAAACCAAAACCAAGTATGTCAGATCAGATGGTTGTTCCTCCTGCAAAGGGAAATGCAGATTCAAATCCCACTAGAGGGCTCATTTTTTTAAAGTTCTCTTTTAAGTATACACACCAGTCGACAAAATAAATATTGTTTAGAATAAGTGCAGCGTCAACTCAAATACAGGTATCTGCTAAAAATAATGTTCTCTCCCAAGTTATGGGTAAATAGCAGGACAGAATGGGTCCTATAGCCTTGGCTGGTGAACAGTCTAGGAGAAAGACAACTCTGAATTCAAAACCTGTGGAGGGTTGTTTGGGGACCTTGTGGTATACTGTGCACCAGGTCTCTGCATTTGGCTCTTCCAAAAAGTGTGATTGGTTCTTCACAAATCCTCACCATTATAATAAAATGATATGTATGGGTAGTCTGGCTGTTCATTCTAAAAACTGATCTGCATGATTCTCATACATTGAAAATGATGGGAGAGTTCAGTACATATATATATATATATATATATATATATATATATATATATATATATATATATATCTGTTTGTAACATATACGAATTGTTTGTCGAAGGAGGGGCATATTCAACAAAAAAAATCAAAAAATTGCATTTTTCACTGCAAATTATTCATTATATCATATTCAAGTATTTTACAAAAAATTAAACCTGATTATACAATATTTCAAGTTCAATTTAGGTTTATAGTTCGTAACCATACAATGAGATGAAGTAACATAAACTGTAGATTTGTCTGCGGAATATCATTACATTATTGTTACGTAATTACAGTGAAGTCATTATGGATTTTTTGTCAAAAGCATTTTATTTTTGGCCATATATTAATTTAAAATATTAATTTTTACAGGTTTTATTTTTTAAATGGAATAAGATCATTCTAATTTTCAGAATTTCGCTATTGCCCTTCAAAATGACTGGAAGAAAGCGATCTAAAAACAACAATAGAAAAGAGAGGTAACAAATCGTAAATGAAATAACCCCAGTTTGTTCATCTTAGGAAACTTCGCATTGCAGCCAAAGTATTCTAAAATGCTGCCAATAAAAAAAGAGAAAACGAAAAATACCTAACAACAAATCAAATATAGCATCAAAATTTATATTATTTTTATTGATTTGTTATGTATCTAAATACATAATTATCAACAATGTTTCTGTAAATCTTGACATTTCCTGTAATAAATTCTTAATAAATATTATTATTGTTATTATTTTACTTAAGTGTAAGGTAGTCCTATATTTACAATTCCTTACGGCTAACCATGAAAAGAAATGTTGATCAAAACTGCCTAAAACCTTTAAGCGCGTATTGCTGCAAAATTATCAAATGCTGAATACGCCCCTCCTCTACCAAATGCATCATATATCTGTGTGTAATATGTATGTAATATATTCATAATTTTCTTTATTTGAATTAGCAAAATAACCAATGATAAAATACTATATATGAATTTTTATTTAGTGAGAAGAAAAGGCAATGAATTCCTTCTCAGGTCTGAATTTTTGTAGTAGAATCTCTCAGTTTTTACCTCCTCAAAAGCATCCAAACATATGCAAGCCCAGGATTTACACTCTCTTCACAAATTTTCTGAAAACGTGAGATACTGTTGTAATTCTTGAGAAATTTGAACGGCAGCAACAGCTAAAATGGATAGCACATGTACCAGGTTAAGTCAAATGTATTTCATATTTGAAGTTTTAATCAATAGTTCGAGCAAATTGCATATTAAAGCATTTGTTCATCAAAATATATGCTATAATATTCTATTGTTTATTGCCATATATATATATATATATATATATATATATATATATATATATATATATATATATATATATACACACAATATATATAATATATAAAATATATAATATACATATATATAATAGCTCAGAAAAGTTGGTAATCTGATGGCGCAAGATCTGGACTGTAGGCATCTTGAGGCAGCATTTTTAGTCTCAGGTTCATCATGTTTGCACTTAGTGACATTGGTAATGTATGCTGGGGCACTGTCCTGCTGTAGGAGTGTTACACTTCATTTGACCAGTGAAGAGTAGCAAGCTTTCAAAGCATCATTTACTCAATGCATTTGTTGAGCATAAAAGTCAACATTCACAGGATGACCATCTGGGACAAGGTCAAATGTGCAATAACTCCTTGATATTCCACCAAACACACAACATGATCTTCCGTCCAAACCACCCTTATTTGAGAACAGGTTTTGAAGTCTGGCCAAAATGAAGCCACTGATTTCTCTATTTAGATGATGAAAATAGATCCATTTTTCATTCCCAGTTAAAATTCAATGCCAAAATTGGATATCTTGAGGATTTGCCAGCAGCCATTTCCAAATGTTCAGACATCAACTCATGAAGAACTTGGCAACATCTATTCATAAGGCTGAGCTTATGGAGGTGTTGATTGATGGTGCTTTATGAAGGGCCAAGTTCTACGGACAATGTACAAGTGCTTGTGTGTGGTTGGCTGTTGTTTAACCATTTTCAAGCAGAGCCTCAAGTTCTAGTTGCACGTGCCATGTTCATTTAGCATTTATGGCATGGATGAGGAAACTTTTCTTTTTTTTTTTTGGAGGGCCACATATATTGTTTGGTTAGTTGATGGTGGGCCACAGGCATCAAAAAATACTTGAATAATGAATATAAAAGAAATGCTTGTTTCAGCATTGACAATTAATAGTAACCAATAACTAGTTAACGATATAGTGGAAGTGAGTAATGAAAGCCACAACTTATATTTCACACGGTTAACTAAATACACTGACTCAAATATCAGTCCTCCTATATCCTCTGAATGCTGGAAAATTTACTCACAGATGAAGAAGAAACTTCAGACAACAGACATGTTGTCTTACAGAAGGATTCTGAGAATACCATGGACCGAACAATGAACTTTTAGAAAAAAATGGAAACAAAAATGACATTTGTACTTAACAAAAGTGACTATAGATGTTTCTAGAACACAGTGAGGAAAGTGGGATTAGAAAATTTGATACTCGCAGGCCATATTGAAGGCAAGAAGGAGAGAGGAAACAGTGTATACCCAACTTAATGAGCATGAGTAAATGGTTGACAGAATGGGGTTTAGTAGAGATAGCAAAAAAAAAAAAATTTCCTAAGAGCTACAAAGGAGAAGTTATGGAGAGCTATGATCATGAAAAGACATGACACATAGAAGAAGAAATACAAAATAATTTAGTAAACCTTATTGTTGTCAAATTTGTTCCTTTTTCATGATGATTCAATGAAATGAATAGCTATAGATTTGTCATTTATTTCTGGTGGAATTTTTAAAAAAAATGATTTAATGAAAATTGAATAATACACAAAAAGATTTTTTTCTTTGAAATGCTTTTGGAGGCTACACTTAACACTGCCAATGGGCTGGATGTAGCCTTCAAGGTGTCATCTGCCCGTGACTGATTCGTGGGATGGCTCTCGCCTGCCCGTGACCGATTCGCAGGATGGCTCTTGTCTGCCCGTGACCGATTCGCGGGATGGCTCTCGTCTGCCCGTGACCGATTCGCGGGATGGCTCTCGTCTGCCCGTGACCGATTCGCGGGATGGCTCTCGCCTGCCCGTGACCGATTCGCGGGATGGCTCTCGCCTGCCCGTGACCGATTCGCGGGATGGCTCTCGCCTGCCCGTGACCGATTCGCGGGATGGCTCCCGTCTGCCCGTGACCGATTCGCGGGATGGCTCTCGCCTGCCCGTGACCGATTCGCGGGATGGCTCTCGCCTGCCCGTGACCGATTCGCGGGATGGCTCTCGCCTGCCCGTGACCGATTCGCGGGATGGCTCCCGTCTGCCCGTGACCGATTCGCGGGATGGCTCCCGTCTGCCCGTGACCGATTCGCGGGATGGCTCTCGCCTGCCCGTGACCGATTCGCGGGATGGCTCTCGCCTGCCCGTGACCGATTCGCGGGATGGCTCTCGCCTGCCCGTGACCGATTCGCGGGATGGCTCTCGCCTGCCCGTGACCGATTCGCGGGATGGCTCTCGTCTGCCCGTGACCGATTCGCGGGATGGCTCTCGCCTGCCCGTGACCGATTCGCGGGATGGCTCTCGCCTGCCCGTGACCGATTCGCGGGATGGCTCTCGCCTGCCCGTGACCGATTCGCGGGATGGCTCCCGTCTGCCCGTGACCGATTCGCGGGATGGCTCCCGTCTGCCCGTGACCGATTCGCGGGATGGCTCTCGCCTGCCCGTGACCGATTCGCGGGATGGCTCTCGCCTGCCCGTGACCGATTCGCGGGATGGCTCCCGTCTGCCCGTGACCGATTCGCGGGATGGCTCCCGCCTGCCCGTGACCGATTCGCGGGATGGCTCTCGCCTGCCCGTGACCGATTCGCGGGATGGCTCTCGCCTGCCCGTGACCGATTCGCGGGATGGCTCTCGCCTGCCCGTGACCGATTCGCGGGATGGCTCTCGCCTGCCCGTGACCGATTCGCGGGATGGCTCTCGTCTGCCCGTGACCGATTCGCAGGATGGCTCTACTGGCATGATGCTCTTTTGCAGAACAGTGCAACTTTAAATTTCTTCCCTCCGCACTTCCATAAACTTTTTTTTCCATAAACTTTTTTGTATTCGTTATAAAAAAGAAATGAAGGTAACATTCAAAAATGTTTGCTGCTTCTGTATGTGAACAAATACAGAGCCAATAAATTTGTTTTACCAGTGTTATATTAAGCGTATGGTGGCAGAACAATGAAGAAACAACAGAGGTTTATGAAATAAACAATTGTATTAACATAAAAATACTACAAATGGTAAATTGGTGTAAATGTCTAAGAGATGAGTAGAATCATAAAAGTCGTCCGCAGAGGCGTATGGTAGGAGAAGGAGGGTGATTTGTGACTCACTGTGGTGACAGCCTTTGGCAAGTTGTCTTTGGAGAGCATTGTGAATCCTGGCTGTTACGTTGTCCGACTGCTGAAGATATCCATTTCGTAGGCTTTTATGTCCTTTTCTTAGGCTCAGATTGGCTACAATTTGTATTTTGTTTCTTTAGGCAGGTGTAGTGCTATTGAGTAGAAATTCTGGATTGTATCTTTCTTTGAGTGTGTAACTAAAATGGAAGCTATGTGTGGAGCTGATGCGCAGTTGACGGAATTTTTAGTTCACATCCGGCCAGTGGTGAACATTTTTGTAACATGAATCTGAAGAAGATCTGGTTTTAGGAAGATTATAACACTGGAATTGTTTATATTCAAATATTCCTTGTAACATTGTGTCTGCTTTCAATATTGTCTCTGAAGCGAAAATGCTGAAAAGACCGAGTTTTAATAAATTCTGTCTTTTCTGCATTTTTCTTGCAGACATGAGTTATTTGACAACTCAATATTGGAAGCAGATACAGTGTTACAAGAAATATTTGAATATAAACAATACCGGTAAAACAATACTATCAGTCTTGTATTTGTTGATGTACTGAAAAGAAAGTAAAAGTTTCTTTAAATAAAATAAGATCACTAAATTGCTCTTTTTAGTTCACTAAAAACAAAGGAAAGTGTATTAAACTGTTATACAATATCAGTTCTTCTACATGGCAGTGATTGCTGGACAATCTCCTTGCAAATGAAGAAAAGACTTGAAGCAACAGATATGTGGCTCTACAGAAGGATACTGAGAATACCATAGATCAAACATGTGAGCAATGGAAAAGTTTTAGAGAAAATGGAAACAAAATGGACACTTGTACTTAACATCAGGAAGAGATAGTTGAAATTTCTCGGTCATATAAGGAGGAAAGTGAATTTGGAAAATTTGATACTCACAAGGCACATTGAAGGCAAAAGGGTGAAAGGAAAACAATGCATAACCTTCCCAGCAAGCTTGAGTAAATAGATGGCAGAACAGGGTTGAGGAGAGATAACAAAAAGATAAAGTTTATTAAGAGCTACAAAGGGAAGGAAATTGTGCTATTGGTGATATTATGTATGGTCCTGGTCTTAGGTTTATTGTCAGGAATTGTGAGATAAACACACTTTGCATTGTTTTCTTTGTGATTCTTTTTCTCTCCTGATCAAAGTAGCATTTCCATGCCCAATGATGTACATTGGTGAGACATCTAGAAACAGAAAAAAGGCAATATGAGCACAGCAGAGATATACTGCATAACAACTAAGAAAGGTTATGAATAGAATAATCACACAAAGGTTGGTAATGAATGATAATACTTAGGACAAGAACAACACATAAAAGATTCCCCAGTAGCATGTAGAAGTAATAGTCAACTGCTAAAAGTGAGTCAAGTGAATTCCACAATGAATCTCCAACTGCTGACCAACATACAGTATTTAATGCTATATTTATGTGAATGGGGATATACCTATTATCATGCAAAGGTATGCTACAATAATAACACTTTAAATACACTAGTGGTTTGCCATAATACATCTGAAGATCTCTTGGTATTACACTATTTTTTTTCTAACCATTCTTAGCATTTTTTTTTTTTTTTTTTTTACTTGTATTCTTTTCTATCTTTTGTTGTATGTGGGTGTCTGTTCTGTCCTGGTCTTAAATCTAACCATCAGAATCACCTCAAAGTAGATGGAAACACAGAGGTCACCTTTTATTTGGCCTCCCTAATCACTATCATGTGCGCACATGTATGCCAAATCAGATATAAATGAAATCAAAAAGCAGAAAGTTAGAAGACATAGAAATAAAGCAGAACAAAACAAGTCAGAAGTTTAAAAACAAGGTGAATAATAAATAAAGAAAGACATTAAAAAAAAAACAATAAATGATGTAGCATTGATTGTCCCCAGTCTTGTACCAGTTATACGTTTATACACAGAAGGAAAAAGATAAACAGATTGGCACAATTCGATTGGCTAAAGAAATTGTTAAGCAAAGGAAACATGGAAGAATCGTATTCAAGTCAGCCATATTTGTTTGGATGCAAGGGTTATTTCTGGCCTCGAAGCAGTGTTATTTTATTTCATCTATTTATTTTTTGTTCTCCACTTCATTTTTCTTGCCTTTCTACAAACTAGCTTGTTAGCAGAGACCTGCAGACTTGTTAAAATGATAAAAAATCAAGTAATATAAACGTTTACAATACATTGTTCTCTCTTTACTTGGAACAAAGAAAAGTCTGCTGGACTACTAGGTCTTGTCTAACCTTCTATATAGCAGGGAATATTAAACAATTTCCTTGTCTGTAAAGAGACTTCAGGTGGTAGAAATATTGTTTGATTTGCAAATGTAGAGAATACCATAGAAAGGCATGTGATAAACAAGGAAGTTTTAAAGAGAAGAGAAACTACAAAAAAACTACTGCTAACAATGGCTAATAACCACTGATAACACTTGAAAAACATTGGTAGTCTAGTGAGACTACACAATCTTTCTCTTATGAATATATTTGTAAATATTTTTGGAATGTCTATATATAGATTAGTGAAAACGTGTAGCGAAATAAAGTATTTTAATATCTTGCTTCCATGACACCATTTTGTCATGACTTTTGGAGGTTTTGGTTCTATATGAGGATGCTGAGGATACAATGGACCAAACATGGGAGCAACGACGAAGTTTTAGGGAAAATAGAAGCAAAAAGAAAACTTATACTTAACATCAGAGAGAGCCAGTTGAAATTTCTAGGGCGTATAATAAGGAAAGAGGAGTTAGAAAATTTGATACTCACAGGACAGATTGACAATAAGAGAAACAGAGGAACATATAATTTCCTTCGTGAGCTTGAGTAAATGGATGGCAGAAGAAGGTTTACAAAAAATGCCAAAACATTTATTATAAGCTGCAAAGAAGAGGAATCACCAACATCCTGGAGGGTCATGGCACATAGAACAAGAAGATCAACATAATGTCTATGAGACAAACACACACTTATGAATAGACATTATCATCTGAAGCCCATATAGAGAAACTAGAATTAAGATACACTTACATGCATGAAGCAATATTTACATTTTCAGAGTTAGGCTTAGAACCTGCTAATTTCTTGGAACTTCAAAGGGATGCATCATCTCTCCTTGAATTCAGAATGCCATAAATTATACTAACATTGCTTAACAAGCCAAATGCATATGAACTAATTAACCAATGTGTTATATTCCATGCTTCTAAGAATATATACATGAAAAACATGGTGGATAAAATAAGTAAAGGTTTATTGTAAAAAAAACAGTACAATAAAAATAAAAGTAACAGTTATGCACAAGGTCATTGCAAGTCAATCCAGTAGTGAGTGCTTCTATTGGAAGGTCGGTAGTTATCGCGTAAGTCTGAGTCGTACTCAACAGATCCCAGCTAGACTCTGTAGTCCGTTGACTTACAGATACTTATAGGTAGCTACTACCTATAGTGTAATCACTCATAGTGACAGGTTATTCCATTACAACACAAAAATAAAAATACCAGAATTTCTTCTTTTTTCTCCATATTTCATTAAACTTTAATAAAAGTGAAACATTAGATTGATAAACATTTCCTATTTGTTTTTTATCCTATCATCCTTTCAGATTCTGAGCCATATTTGATCTGGATTTGATCCCAAAGCAGCTTTTTGTATGTAAGTACATGCAAACACCACATATATATGTGTACACCCTTACCATTAAGCCTTTCTTAGATGATTGGTTTAATTCTGAACCCATTTGAGCATATCTGAAAACCTGACAGGTGTCACTATATGCTTAAAAGTCATACTATTGTGAAGTTATTAATCTAACTGGCATACTTTGTGTTAAGTTGGATCAGAAGTTCATAGTATTATATTTGAACACATGATTCTGTTTCACATGCAGTTGAAATTCATGACATGTATACATATTCTGAAAAGTGACATTACAATGCACTTTTCTATACGATTCATGTACAGAGTGTGATGGGTAAATTTTATGTTTTTAATTTCACATATTCATGTTGTTTTTTATTTTGTTGACTGCACAGTATAATAAATTCAGTTGGGCATTGTCTGTGAGAAAAAGAGCACCATTACGCAATTCACTCCACCAGAAATTTGGAAACAGCATCCTGTACTGCTTGACATTTCTGCTGGAAGCTCCAATACAAACATTTCAGAGTGTTTGGGTGTCAATCTGAGGAGAGTGCAGAGGATTTGGAAAGAGTTGGATGAGTCCAATGGTGATTACGAAGGTGTTTGGCATGATCACTAGTGATGATGATGTTATGCCTCCATTCATTCCTACAGATTCTCAGACTCAACACAGAGGCCTACATCAAGTGCCTTAAGGAGGTAATGTTGCCCTAGGTCAAGAGGGTGGCTGCTGGAGTACCCTATGTCTGGCCACAGTACTCTGCACCATGTCATACAAGTAGGAGAAGCCAGTCATGGCTGTCAGACAATTTCTACAACCACATCACCCCTTACATCTTCCCACCTAACTCCTCAGATTGCAACATCCTTGATTATTATGCGTGGGGCACAGTTGAGTGAAAGACCAGCAAAACTCCTTGCAACACTTGTCAATTTGACCGTAGCATAATTGAGTTAGCAACAGAAACAGTCTGAATAAAAACAAGCTCTTCAACAATGAGTAGTATAGGTTTCAGTCAGCCCAATCCACTGCTGATGTCGTAACTACCATCATTCAAAGAATCAATGAGGCTCTTGACGACAAACACACCGTGAAGACCATAACACGAGGTATCCCAAAATCCTTCAACAAGGTGTGGTACAAAGGCTTACCACACAAGCTCTCCAGTTACAGAATCACTGGAAGGGTCTTCTTGATCATAAAATCCTTCCTAACGTGTTGTTCCCTGAAAGTAGTTATCAATGGCCAGTCCTCCAGAGCCCTAGAGATCAACACAAGCTTCCTCCAGGGGTCACTCCTCGAACCAACCCTCTTTTTGACTTATATAAATAATCTGTGTGGAATTGACTCCCAACAGAATGTTTCCCCGATCACTACAATCTTAACCTGTTCAAGGCTAGGATTAACCGTTATCTTCCACTCCTATACACAGAAATGGCCTCCAAACGTAACCCTCTACCTCGAGTGGCCCCTGGGCCTTGTAAAGGGTGAACCTTGCTATACAAAAAAAAGGTCTGAATGCCAACAAAGTCTGATGTTATGATGAGGTACTACTGGTGTACCCTGGGTGAGTGATAACAATACTTTGGCCCTGAAATTATACTTGACTCCAAAGTCATATTACTTGATAAAGATTTTGTTGGAGGCATTACTGCTATTTTGTAATAGTAGTAGTAGTAGTGTGTGGGTGTGTGATACATTCCACTATTCATGCTAGATTAAATTAGGAATTTGTTTTGAAATTCCCAAAAGTTGATAATCTATGATATATACTTGAAGAAAGCCAGAGGGTACAGTGTTCAAAACATTGTGACTATAACAACCAAGATAATGATGCTCGTTTGAGTAAATCAAGGTATAATAACAAGCTATTCACTAGCATGGATAGCAGAATGAGAATAGTCTACCCTCATTCATTCAATAAAGGATTTGGTTGGAAATTCTCAGATAGTTACGAACTACAACGGAAAATGGTTAGAGTAAAATGGTTGAAATATTGTAATGTGACTATAACAACCAAGATGAGGATGCTAGTCAGAATAAATGAGTGGATTAAAAAAAACTTACTGGCTTCATATTTGAATATTTACTTTTCTCTTTAATTCACTCATTTGCATCATTATCTATTTGACTAATTAAAACCGACCTCACTCTCCAGCCTTGATAGAGTTCAAAAGAGTCTGAGCCCTTGTGGGTTATGAATTATTCTGTACCCTACAGCCTCTTTCCCACAGGCGAGATGTGGCAAGCCTCTTGCTGCTCTACCACTACTTCCACGGAAAGTGCTTGGATGAAATACATTCCCTGACCCTGCGAGGCAAAACTTCTCAGCAAGAAAACACCATGCCACTTACATAGTAGCAAACCACTCACATTCCCTCTGTATTCTAACGGTGAGAAGTAAGTTCTACTTGAGTAGCTTTTCCAGTGAAACACTGCTCTGTGGAATTGACTCCCAACAGAATGTTTCCCCGATCACTACAATCTTAACCTGTTCAAGGCTAGGATTAACCGTTATCTTCCACTTCTATACACACAAATGGCCTCCAAACGTAACCTTCTACCTCAAGTGACCCCCAGGGCTTTGTAAAGGGCTATTGCTATGAAATAAAAAACCCATTTTTTTTGTAAGCTTCATGTGGTACCTAGTTTTTTACCTTTTGAATTTTTCCTAAGTGTATCATGCAATAAAGGGCTGAGAAAACTTTAAAGACACTACTCAGATTTCCCAAATATGGTTCTCGTCCTGGGTATGACAAACTACATCTGGTAGCAAGGTCAAAACACTATGAAAGTATGAAAATAGATTTTTATAGTAAAAATACCAGCAATACATTCGTCAAAAAAATATTATCAGCAATACATTTGACTCTCGACAAAAACAATCTTTACAAAAATATGTCAATGAAACCAGATCTACAAACTGATTTCTTACAAAGAATACATAATCTATTCATATGAACCTATCCTAAAAATCTTGATGGCATTGAATAAACCATTGTGGTTGATATGTCGTAAAACAAAATATATCTAAATAAACCCAACATGGCTCAACATATTTTACATCAAGCTAATCTTCATATGGAAGGGGCGTTTTATTGAGTAAAAAAGTTGTATGAGAGTTTATAAACCTGTACCTCTTTCAGGTGTTATGACATGTCTTTAGTTAAAATTTCCATACAGGGAAAATTTATTGGTTTGTAAATTCTGGTTTGTTGATAAAAACACTCACATGGCTGCTGTTTGTTGAAGAGAATAAATCAAAGAGACGGGTGTTAAAAGAAAAGAGTTTTATTACTATCCAGCAAAAAAAAAAGAAACAGTGCTACAAATTACCCTGTGAGAAATCAAGCATTGCCAATAGACGTTCAACAATTACTTGGTGGGAGGTCCAGTTTATTAATATTTATTCTTCTTCTGACAATCATTTTGCTGGTGATCTATTTGTTCTGGTATAATATTTGCCAAATGAGAAGATGAAGATTGTGTTGCACCAATCATCTGAATAGAGTCTGCCTGTTTTGAAAATCTTAAAGACCTCCAGTATGAGTGGGGGAATATACAAGTAGTACTACTAAGAAACTCTTTAAAACAAGCATGACACAAGGCTAAGGCTAAGAAGATTGTAATGTAACAGTCTTCCAAATCAGGATGCTGTCTTAAAAATGTAAAAGGAGGGAACTATTTTTGGCATAAGACAGAAAGTGTAGCTATCTTCGTATATTAATGTATATTTCTTTATGTGCGAGCATATATATATATATATATATATATATATATATATATATATATATATATATATGTATATATATATATGTATATATATATATGTATATATATATATATGTATATATATATATATATGTATATATATATATATGTATATATATATATATGTATATATATATATATGTATATATATATATATGTATATATATATATATGTATATATATATATATGTATATATATATATATGTATATATATATATATGTATATATATATATATGTATATATATATATATGTATATATATATATATGTATATATATATATATGTATATATATATATATGTATATATATATATATGTATATATATATATGTATATATATATATGTATGTATATATATATATATGTATATATATATATGTATGTATATATATATATGTATGTATATATATATATATGTATATATATATATATGTATATATATATATATATATATATATGTATATATATATATATATGTATATATATATATGTATATATATATATATGTATATATATATATATATATATATGTATATATATATATGTATATATGTATATATATATATATATATATGTATATATATATATGTATATATATATATATGTATATATATATATATGTATATATATATATATATGTATATATATATATATGTATATATATATATATGTATATATATATGTATATGTATGTATATGTATATATATATGTATATGTATATATGTATATGTATATATATATATGTATATGTATATATATA
>CAXIWW010000856.1:7500-25802 GCA_964036315.1 Acanthosepion esculentum | reverse complement strand
GAAGACCAATGTTGCTGTCGGAAAGATGACTTGCGCGTCGTGCGACCCTCCGTCCAGCGTCTCGTTCGGCAGACAAAGGAAAAGCACGCCGACGCACGCCGACGACTACTTCGCGGTGAAGTGCGAAGAAGAGTCGACCGGACCAGCGTTGTGCGTGCGGCCGAGCGCTCGGCGGCCGCAAGCGGCGGTCGACCTGTTTCGAACATGGCAAAAGTGGCAGAAATCAACTTCGACCATCGCGATTGCTCGCATCGATCTCACTTGGAGATCGTCTGCAACGTTGCCGGACAAGCGCCGCGGTCGGATAGTGTGAAATGTAGAAAAAGCAAAGCTTGTTTACACGAAACGAGTTCGAATTCAGCTGCGAGGAGCGGCGGCGACAACGGTCGGGCGGCGGCGGCGTCAGTCAGCGCGCGCCGGGGCGGCGGCGTCGGGGCGGCAGCGGAAGCGATCGTACGAGGATGAAGACCATGTTGCCTGTCGGCAAGAGACTTGCAGCGTGGCCTCCGTCCAGCGTCGTTTCGGCAGGACAAAGGACAAGCCTTGCCGGCACGCCGACGACTACTTCGCGGTGAAGTGCGGAAGAAGAGTCCGACCGGACCAGCGTTGTGCGTGCGCCGAGCGCTCGGCGGCCGCAAGCGGCGGTCGACTGTTTCGAACATGCAAAAGTGGCAGAAATCAACTTCGACATCGCGATTGCTCGCATCGATTCTCACTTGGAGATCGTCTGCAACGTTGCCGGACAAGCGCCGCGTCGGATAGTGTGAAAATGTAGAAAAAAGCAAAGCTTGTTACACGAAACGAGTTCGAAATCTAAGCTGCGAGGAGCGGCGGCGACAACGGTCGGGCGGCGGCGGCGTCAGTCAGCGCGCGCCGGGGCGGCCGGCGTCGGGCGGCAGCGGAAGCGAGCCGGCGCGAGGAGGAGACACAGGCGGGCGGCAGGGCAGGCAGGCAGGTGGGCAGCAGCAGCGGCGTAGCGGGGACGCTTGGCTTGCCGCACGCCGACGACTACTTCGCGGTGAAGTGCGGAAGAAGAGTCCGACCGGACCAGCGTTGTGCGTGCGCCGAGCGCTCGGCGGCCGCAAGCGGCGGTCGACTGTTTCGAACATGGCAAAAGTGGCAGAAATCAACTTCGACATCGCGATTGCTCGCATCGATTCTCACTTGGAGATCGTCTGCAACGTTGCCGGACAAGCGCCGCGTCGGATAGTGTGAAAATGTAGAAAAAGCAAAGCTTGTTACACGAAACGAGTTCGAAATCTAAGCTGCGAGGAGCGGCGGCGACAACGGTCGGGCGGCGGCGGCGTCAGTCAGCGCGCGCCGGGGCGGCCGGCGTCGGGCGGCAGCGGAAGCGAGCCGGCGCGAGGAGGAGACACAGGCGGGCGGCAGGGCAGGCAGGCAGGTGGGCAGCAGCAGCGGCGTAGCGGGGACGCTTGGCTTGCCGCACGCCGACGACTACTTCGCGGTGAAGTGCGGAAGAAGAGTCCGACCGGACCAGCGTTGTGCGTGCGCCGAGCGCTCGGCGGCCGCAAGCGGCGGTCGACTGTTTCGAACATGGCAAAAGTGGCAGAAATCAACTTCGACATCGCGATTGCTCGCATCGATTCTCACTTGGAGATCGTCTGCAACGTTGCCGGACAAGCGCCGCGTCGGATAGTGTGAAAATGTAGAAAAAGCAAAGCTTGTTACACGAAACGAGTTCGAAATCTAAGCTGCGAGGAGCGGCGGCGACAACGGTCGGGCGGCGGCGGCGTCAGTCAGCGCGCGCCGGGGCGGCCGGCGTCGGGCGGCAGCGGAAGCGAGCCGGCGCGAGGAGGAGACACAGGCGGGCGGCAGGGCAGGCAGGCAGGTGGGCAGCAGCAGCGGCGTAGCGGGGACGCTTGGCTTGCCGCACGCCGACGACTACTTCGCGGTGAAGTGCGGAAGAAGAGTCCGACCGGACCAGCGTTGTGCGTGCGCCGAGCGCTCGGCGGCCGCAAGCGGCGGTCGACTGTTTCGAACATGGCAAAAGTGGCAGAAATCAACTTCGACATCGCGATTGCTCGCATCGATTCTCACTTGGAGATCGTCTGCAACGTTGCCGGACAAGCGCCGCGTCGGATAGTGTGAAAATGTAGAAAAAAGCAAAGCTTGTTACACGAAACGAGTTCGAAATCTAAGCTGCGAGGAGCGGCGGCGACAACGGTCGGGCGGCGGCGGCGTCAGTCAGCGCGCGCCGGGGCGGCCGGCGTCGGGCGGCAGCGGAAGCGAGCCGGCGCGAGGAGGAGACACAGGCGGGCGGCAGGGCAGGCAGGCAGGTGGGCAGCAGCAGCGGCGTAGCGGGGACGCTTGGCTTGCCGCACGCCGACGACTACTTCGCGGTGAAGTGCGGAAGAAGAGTCCGACCGGACCAGCGTTGTGCGTGCGCCGAGCGCTCGGCGGCCGCAAGCGGCGGTCGACTGTTTCGAACATGGCAAAAGTGGCAGAAATCAACTTCGACATCGCGATTGCTCGCATCGATTCTCACTTGGAGATCGTCTGCAACGTTGCCGGACAAGCGCCGCGTCGGATAGTGTGAAAATGTAGAAAAAAGCAAAGCTTGTTACACGAAACGAGTTCGAAATCTAAGCTGCGAGGAGCGGCGGCGACAACGGTCGGGCGGCGGCGGCGTCAGTCAGCGCGCGCCGGGGCGGCCGGCGTCGGGCGGCAGCGGAAGCGAGCCGGCGCGAGGAGGAGACACAGGCGGGCGGCAGGGCAGGCAGGCAGGTGGGCAGCAGCAGCGGCGTAGCGGGGACGCTTGGCTTGCCGCACGCCGACGACTACTTCGCGGTGAAGTGCGGAAGAAGAGTCCGACCGGACCAGCGTTGTGCGTGCGCCGAGCGCTCGGCGGCCGCAAGCGGCGGTCGACTGTTTCGAACATGGCAAAAGTGGCAGAAATCAACTTCGACATCGCGATTGCTCGCATCGATTCTCACTTGGAGATCGTCTGCAACGTTGCCGGACAAGCGCCGCGTCGGATAGTGTGAAAATGTAGAAAAAAGCAAAGCTTGTTACACGAAACGAGTTCGAAATCTAAGCTGCGAGGAGCGGCGGCGACAACGGTCGGGCGGCGGCGGCGTCAGTCAGCGCGCGCCGGGGCGGCCGGCGTCGGGCGGCAGCGGAAGCGAGCCGGCGCGAGGAGGAGACACAGGCGGGCGGCAGGGCAGGCAGGCAGGTGGGCAGCAGCAGCGGCGTAGCGGGGACGCTTGGCTTGCCGCACGCCGACGACTACTTCGCGGTGAAGTGCGGAAGAAGAGTCCGACCGGACCAGCGTTGTGCGTGCGCCGAGCGCTCGGCGGCCGCAAGCGGCGGTCGACTGTTTCGAACATGGCAAAAGTGGCAGAAATCAACTTCGACATCGCGATTGCTCGCATCGATTCTCACTTGGAGATCGTCTGCAACGTTGCCGGACAAGCGCCGCGTCGGATAGTGTGAAAATGTAGAAAAAAGCAAAGCTTGTTACACGAAACGAGTTCGAAATCTAAGCTGCGAGGAGCGGCGGCGACAACGGTCGGGCGGCGGCGGCGTCAGTCAGCGCGCGCCGGGGCGGCCGGCGTCGGGCGGCAGCGGAAGCGAGCCGGCGCGAGGAGGAGACACAGGCGGGCGGCAGGGCAGGCAGGCAGGTGGGCAGCAGCAGCGGCGTAGCGGGGACGCTTGGCTTGCCGCACGCCGACGACTACTTCGCGGTGAAGTGCGGAAGAAGAGTCCGACCGGACCAGCGTTGTGCGTGCGCCGAGCGCTCGGCGGCCGCAAGCGGCGGTCGACTGTTTCGAACATGGCAAAAGTGGCAGAAATCAACTTCGACATCGCGATTGCTCGCATCGATTCTCACTTGGAGATCGTCTGCAACGTTGCCGGACAAGCGCCGCGTCGGATAGTGTGAAAATGTAGAAAAAAGCAAAGCTTGTTACACGAAACGAGTTCGAAATCTAAGCTGCGAGGAGCGGCGGCGACAACGGTCGGGCGGCGGCGGCGTCAGTCAGCGCGCGCCGGGGCGGCCGGCGTCGGGCGGCAGCGGAAGCGAGCCGGCGCGAGGAGGAGACACAGGCGGGCGGCAGGGCAGGCAGGCAGGTGGGCAGCAGCAGCGGCGTAGCGGGGACGCTTGGCTTGCCGCACGCCGACGACTACTTCGCGGTGAAGTGCGGAAGAAGAGTCCGACCGGACCAGCGTTGTGCGTGCGCCGAGCGCTCGGCGGCCGCAAGCGGCGGTCGACTGTTTCGAACATGGCAAAAGTGGCAGAAATCAACTTCGACATCGCGATTGCTCGCATCGATTCTCACTTGGAGATCGTCTGCAACGTTGCCGGACAAGCGCCGCGTCGGATAGTGTGAAAATGTAGAAAAAAGCAAAGCTTGTTACACGAAACGAGTTCGAAATCTAAGCTGCGAGGAGCGGCGGCGACAACGGTCGGGCGGCGGCGGCGTCAGTCAGCGCGCGCCGGGGCGGCCGGCGTCGGGCGGCAGCGGAAGCGAGCCGGCGCGAGGAGGAGACACAGGCGGGCGGCAGGGCAGGCAGGCAGGTGGGCAGCAGCGGCGTAGCGGGGACGCTTGGCTTGCCGCACGCCGACGACTACTTCGCGGTGAAGTGCGGAAGAAGAGTCCGACCGGACCAGCGTTGTGCGTGCGCCGAGCGCTCGGCGGCCGCAAGCGGCGGTCGACTGTTTCGAACATGGCAAAAGTGGCAGAAATCAACTTCGACATCGCGATTGCTCGCATCGATTCTCACTTGGAGATCGTCTGCAACGTTGCCGGACAAGCGCCGCGTCGGATAGTGTGAAAATGTAGAAAAAAGCAAAGCTTGTTACACGAAACGAGTTCGAAATCTAAGCTGCGAGGAGCGGCGGCGACAACGGTCGGGCGGCGGCGGCGTCAGTCAGCGCGCGCCGGGGCGGCCGGCGTCGGGCGGCAGCGGAA
Organism: Acanthosepion esculentum; assembly: GCA_964036315.1. Taxonomy (NCBI): domain Eukaryota; kingdom Metazoa; phylum Mollusca; class Cephalopoda; order Sepiida; family Sepiidae; genus Acanthosepion; species Acanthosepion esculentum. Next base: position 20,871 of record CAXIWW010000856.1, on the reverse strand, counting down.
GCGAGCCGGCGCGAGGAGGAGACACAGGCGGGCGGCAGGGCAGGCAGGCAGGTGGGCAGCAGCAGCGGCGTAGCGGGGACGCTTGGCTTGCCGCACGCCGACGACTACTTCGCGGTGAAGTGCGGAAGAAGAGTCCGACCGGACCAGCGTTGTGCGTGCGCCGAGCGCTCGGCGGCCGCAAGCGGCGGTCGACTGTTTCGAACATGGCAAAAGTGGCAGAAATCAACTTCGACATCGCGATTGCTCGCATCGATTCTCACTTGGAGATCGTCTGCAACGTTGCCGGACAAGCGCCGCGTCGGATAGTGTGAAAATGTAGAAAAAAGCAAAGCTTGTTACACGAAACGAGTTCGAAATCTAAGCTGCGAGGAGCGGCGGCGACAACGGTCGGGCGGCGGCGGCGTCAGTCAGCGCGCGCCGGGGCGGCCGGCGTCGGGCGGCAGCGGAAGCGAGCCGGCGCGAGGAGGAGACACAGGCGGGCGGCAGGGCAGGCAGGCAGGTGGGCAGCAGCAGCGGCGTAGCGGGGACGCTTGGCTTGCCGCACGCCGACGACTACTTCGCGGTGAAGTGCGGAAGAAGAGTCCGACCGGACCAGCGTTGTGCGTGCGCCGAGCGCTCGGCGGCCGCAAGCGGCGGTCGACTGTTTCGAACATGGCAAAAGTGGCAGAAATCAACTTCGACATCGCGATTGCTCGCATCGATTCTCACTTGGAGATCGTCTGCAACGTTGCCGGACAAGCGCCGCGTCGGATAGTGTGAAAATGTAGAAAAAAGCAAAGCTTGTTACACGAAACGAGTTCGAAATCTAAGCTGCGAGGAGCGGCGGCGACAACGGTCGGGCGGCGGCGGCGTCAGTCAGCGCGCGCCGGGGCGGCCGGCGTCGGGCGGCAGCGGAAGCGAGCCGGCGCGAGGAGGAGACACAGGCGGGCGGCAGGGCAGGCAGGCAGGTGGGCAGCAGCAGCGGCGTAGCGGGGACGCTTGGCTTGCCGCACGCCGACGACTACTTCGCGGTGAAGTGCGGAAGAAGAGTCCGACCGGACCAGCGTTGTGCGTGCGCCGAGCGCTCGGCGGCCGCAAGCGGCGGTCGACTGTTTCGAACATGGCAAAAGTGGCAGAAATCAACTTCGACATCGCGATTGCTCGCATCGATTCTCACTTGGAGATCGTCTGCAACGTTGCCGGACAAGCGCCGCGTCGGATAGTGTGAAAATGTAGAAAAAAGCAAAGCTTGTTACACGAAACGAGTTCGAAATCTAAGCTGCGAGGAGCGGCGGCGACAACGGTCGGGCGGCGGCGGCGTCAGTCAGCGCGCGCCGGGGCGGCCGGCGTCGGGCGGCAGCGGAAGCGAGCCGGCGCGAGGAGGAGACACAGGCGGGCGGCAGGGCAGGCAGGCAGGTGGGCAGCAGCAGCGGCGTAGCGGGGACGCTTGGCTTGCCGCACGCCGACGACTACTTCGCGGTGAAGTGCGGAAGAAGAGTCCGACCGGACCAGCGTTGTGCGTGCGCCGAGCGCTCGGCGGCCGCAAGCGGCGGTCGACTGTTTCGAACATGGCAAAAGTGGCAGAAATCAACTTCGACATCGCGATTGCTCGCATCGATTCTCACTTGGAGATCGTCTGCAACGTTGCCGGACAAGCGCCGCGTCGGATAGTGTGAAAATGTAGAAAAAAGCAAAGCTTGTTACACGAAACGAGTTCGAAATCTAAGCTGCGAGGAGCGGCGGCGACAACGGTCGGGCGGCGGCGGCGTCAGTCAGCGCGCGCCGGGGCGGCCGGCGTCGGGCGGCAGCGGAAGCGAGCCGGCGCGAGGAGGAGACACAGGCGGGCGGCAGGGCAGGCAGGCAGGTGGGCAGCAGCAGCGGCGTAGCGGGGACGCTTGGCTTGCCGCACGCCGACGACTACTTCGCGGTGAAGTGCGGAAGAAGAGTCCGACCGGACCAGCGTTGTGCGTGCGCCGAGCGCTCGGCGGCCGCAAGCGGCGGTCGACTGTTTCGAACATGGCAAAAGTGGCAGAAATCAACTTCGACATCGCGATTGCTCGCATCGATTCTCACTTGGAGATCGTCTGCAACGTTGCCGGACAAGCGCCGCGTCGGATAGTGTGAAAATGTAGAAAAAAGCAAAGCTTGTTACACGAAACGAGTTCGAAATCTAAGCTGCGAGGAGCGGCGGCGACAACGGTCGGGCGGCGGCGGCGTCAGTCAGCGCGCGCCGGGGCGGCCGGCGTCGGGCGGCAGCGGAAGCGAGCCGGCGCGAGGAGGAGACACAGGCGGGCGGCAGGGCAGGCAGGCAGGTGGGCAGCAGCAGCGGCGTAGCGGGGACGCTTGGCTTGCCGCACGCCGACGACTACTTCGCGGTGAAGTGCGGAAGAAGAGTCCGACCGGACCAGCGTTGTGCGTGCGCCGAGCGCTCGGCGGCCGCAAGCGGCGGTCGACTGTTTCGAACATGGCAAAAGTGGCAGAAATCAACTTCGACATCGCGATTGCTCGCATCGATTCTCACTTGGAGATCGTCTGCAACGTTGCCGGACAAGCGCCGCGTCGGATAGTGTGAAAATGTAGAAAAAAGCAAAGCTTGTTACACGAAACGAGTTCGAAATCTAAGCTGCGAGGAGCGGCGGCGACAACGGTCGGGCGGCGGCGGCGTCAGTCAGCGCGCGCCGGGGCGGCCGGCGTCGGGCGGCAGCGGAAGCGAGCCGGCGCGAGGAGGAGACACAGGCGGGCGGCAGGGCAGGCAGGCAGGTGGGCAGCAGCAGCGGCGTAGCGGGGACGCTTGGCTTGCCGCACGCCGACGACTACTTCGCGGTGAAGTGCGGAAGAAGAGTCCGACCGGACCAGCGTTGTGCGTGCGCCGAGCGCTCGGCGGCCGCAAGCGGCGGTCGACTGTTTCGAACATGGCAAAAGTGGCAGAAATCAACTTCGACATCGCGATTGCTCGCATCGATTCTCACTTGGAGATCGTCTGCAACGTTGCCGGACAAGCGCCGCGTCGGATAGTGTGAAAATGTAGAAAAAAGCAAAGCTTGTTACACGAAACGAGTTCGAAATCTAAGCTGCGAGGAGCGGCGGCGACAACGGTCGGGCGGCGGCGGCGTCAGTCAGCGCGCGCCGGGGCGGCCGGCGTCGGGCGGCAGCGGAAGCGAGCCGGCGCGAGGAGGAGACACAGGCGGGCGGCAGGGCAGGCAGGCAGGTGGGCAGCAGCAGCGGCGTAGCGGGGACGCTTGGCTTGCCGCACGCCGACGACTACTTCGCGGTGAAGTGCGGAAGAAGAGTCCGACCGGACCAGCGTTGTGCGTGCGCCGAGCGCTCGGCGGCCGCAAGCGGCGGTCGACTGTTTCGAACATGGCAAAAGTGGCAGAAATCAACTTCGACATCGCGATTGCTCGCATCGATTCTCACTTGGAGATCGTCTGCAACGTTGCCGGACAAGCGCCGCGTCGGATAGTGTGAAAATGTAGAAAAAAGCAAAGCTTGTTACACGAAACGAGTTCGAAATCTAAGCTGCGAGGAGCGGCGGCGACAACGGTCGGGCGGCGGCGGCGTCAGTCAGCGCGCGCCGGGGCGGCCGGCGTCGGGCGGCAGCGGAAGCGAGCCGGCGCGAGGAGGAGACACAGGCGGGCGGCAGGGCAGGCAGGCAGGTGGGCAGCAGCAGCGGCGTAGCGGGGACGCTTGGCTTGCCGCACGCCGACGACTACTTCGCGGTGAAGTGCGGAAGAAGAGTCCGACCGGACCAGCGTTGTGCGTGCGCCGAGCGCTCGGCGGCCGCAAGCGGCGGTCGACTGTTTCGAACATGGCAAAAGTGGCAGAAATCAACTTCGACATCGCGATTGCTCGCATCGATTCTCACTTGGAGATCGTCTGCAACGTTGCCGGACAAGCGCCGCGTCGGATAGTGTGAAAATGTAGAAAAAAGCAAAGCTTGTTACACGAAACGAGTTCGAAATCTAAGCTGCGAGGAGCGGCGGCGACGAACGACGACAGTCGGGCGTCAGCGCGCGCCGGCTGGCCGGCAGCGGAAGCGAGCCGGCGCGGTCGGAGGCGGCTGCGAGGACAGCGACCGAGGTCGTGCCGCCGCCACCGGCAGCGGGCGTGTTACGGACGCTGAGGCGCCGGTCTGCAATGCGACCGACCGAAGTCGGGTCATTGGCGGGAGTAACTCTGGTGAACTTAATGTTGGCAGATGCCTCGTCATCTCGCCAGTACGTGAGTAACGCGGCGGAATGCGGAAATTGTAATGCTTCTCGCACGTCATGGATTCGCGGTTTCACGGCCGGCAGTAGGCGTTACGGGCACGCTGCCGCATGCCGATTTCGTGGCAAAGTTTTGAAAAACGGCGGACCAGCGTTGTGCGTGCGCGACGCGCTCGGCGGCTGTAAGCGTTGGTCGAAATTTGAAAAAGTGCCGATTTTGAAATTTATGGAAAAAATTAAAAAAATAAAATTCGATTTTGCAATTACTCATATTTATCCTTGCTTTTGTATCGTTTGCAACGTTCCTGAACAAAAATTGCATGTAACAGTATGCAAATTTAGAAAAAAGCAAAGGTTGTTACACGAAATGAGTTCAAAGCATTAGTTGGTAGGAAGTGCGAGCTTGTTCGGTTGGCGTCGCGGAAGAGCACTTTTACGCGTATCGCTGGACTTCTTCTTGGGCCGTCGTCTGTTAGTCTTCGTGCGTGTTTCAGTTGCTTTTTCTCGCTTTCACTGGTCGTTCAGCTTATATCTTCTTTACCATCGCGTGCGCCCGTAACTTGAATGCTGTCTTCGCCGTTTACGTTGTCGCCGTCGCCGTCATCGTCGACTTCGCCTGAGCCGGCATTCCTTCGGAGGAGAGAGAGCTTATCCGCACAATTCTCCCTGGACGCCGCCTTTTCTCTATGGGAACCGTTGTTCGGACGCCGCTCGGCTCGCTTCTTTCGTTTTCTGCTCGGACGTTCGTGCTTGTTCGGTTGGCGTAGCTGAGAGGCAATTTTACGCGTATCGCTGGACCGCTCGTCTTCGTGCGTGTTTCATTTGCTTTTTCTCGCTTTCGCTGATCGTTCACGTTCCTCTTGAACGTAAATGCCGTCTTCGCCGTCTGCGCCGTCGCCGTCATGGTCGCCGTCGTCTTCGCCTGGGCCGGCATTCCTTCGGAGGAGAAAGCGTGTCCGCACAACACTCCCTGGACGCCGCCTCCTCCTCTCTACGGGAACCGTTGTTCGGACACTCTCCTCCCGGACCAACCACTTGGCTCGCTCCTTCGCCTCATCTGCCTGTTTTAGATCTAACCCTTTATCGCTCGCCGTATGTCGTGGAGGGCCATCGTTTTTTGGCAGGCAGATGTGAGGGTCCAGTGCTGCCAAATCGCTCGTCGTCGTCGTCAGTTTGTTTCTTCGCGTACCGCATTCCCCACCGAAGAAGCTGTCGACGCGCTGCATCAACTACTTCCCTAGTCCGGTTGATGGCACCAAGGTCGGATATTGTTTCCGTGAACGCGTTCGCATGGTCATCAGCGTTAGCGGCCGCCGTCTTTGACGACACCTTCGTTGCTGCTGCTGCTCTAACATCGTTGCCGCCGCCGCCGCGCACTCCTGACGTACCGTTGGCGCGTTTGTCTTATCGGTCGGCCGCCGCCTCAGTGTGATTCGCTTATCGCCGGCTAAGTCGAACCACTCGCCACCGTCGCCGTTGACATTGCCTTTCGCCGCCGACGCCGCCTCCTTTCGTCAGCCAGTTGCCGATGTTGCAGCTCTTCCCCGTCGGTGTCGTCCGTTGCTTTCGTTCGGTCCCGTGCTCGTCGCCAAATTGTCGTTTGCCGTCCGAAAATCCCGTCGTGCATGTTTCACAGTCCGGAGGTCATCTCGGTCGAGGGAGACATGTCGTGGAGTAATCCTCCTCGCGTCCCTTCCAAGCGCTCGCTTCAGTGATCGATACTTGTGTCGAAAGTCCTTGCGACTCGATGCTCGAATCGGACTCGTTCGTCTTGTAAATGCGATCAGGAATGAGGAGAGTTCGAACGCGCTGCCGCGCTCGTGCGTCATTTCCATCGTTTGCCAGCTTGTCGTATCGTCGGTCTCCAATTGCCGAGTGCTGCTGCTGCTGCTGCTGCTGCTGCTGCTGCTGCTGCTGCTGCTGTTCTACCGACGCGTCTTGGCCGCCTTTCTTACGCGTCTGGGAAGAACAGTTTGACGGACCGCGTACGCGTCGCGAACCTTCTAACCGCGATGCCGCCGCCTACGCCGCCTCCGCTGCCGCCGCCCCGCAGCTCCGTCAGTCGCCGCCGTCTTAGCGCAGTCGAACGTTCTGTGGGCCGAAATAGCCGTCCGCCTTCCTACCTTTAACCGGCTGCCGTCTTCCAGCAGTTACCCGCGTGTGCCGACATCATCCCGCGTCGGCGACTGGAGCAGCCACCACATGCTACCGTTCGTCGTCGTCGTGAGTCACGCGTCCACTGCTCGTCGGTTAAATGGCGGTCGCTTCCCGGAACTTTCGATAGCTAGCACGCTCGCGTAGACTGGTGCTGGTGTACGATAGTCGCGCGACGCCCAGTCGACTCGTCTCTCCTTCGGTCACCCGACTTCGCGTCTCTCGCGCCAGCGCCGCGTGTTGACGACGCGAAAGCGTGGAAGTGCCGTAAACAAAGTGTTCGTCGTTTAGCGATTAAGCCGGGAGCCCCGCCGCCGCCGTCGCCGCCGCCGCCGTCGCATGGAACGATGTCGCGTCCGTTTTGCGCTCATCGATCCTGCCGAAAATGCGTCGCCGTCGTCGTCGTTGTCGTCGGCGGCTTGCGCTTCCCGCGCGGCCGCGTTCGTCGTCACACGAACGCGCGCACGAAATCCCCCAGAACAAAAAAACGATACCTGGTTGATCCTGCCAGTAGTCATATGCTTGTCTCAAAGCTTAAGCCATGCAAGTGTAAGTTCACGCCACGCATTAGAACGGGCGAAACCGCGAATGGCTCAGGAACCGGACCTAATCCTCGGGACCGTAATCCTCCTCGGAGGCGATGGATAACTGTGGCAATTCTAGAGCTAATACATGTGACACATGCCGCGATCGGTCGGCGCGTTGCCGTCGCCTGCGCGCCGTCACGCGCGTGGGCACCCGCGTCGTCCGTTACGGGTCGCGGCGCTACATATTAGACTGAGACCGATGCGCGTCATTCCGTCCTCTCGTCGCGGTCGCCGTCGTGCGGTCGTCTTCCGCCCTCCGGGTGTTGGCGGTCTGCGGCGGCGTTCTTGTGGCGGGGCTAAAGGGCGGCGCGCTCCGCTTTGGTGACTCTGGATAACTCACTGGTCGATCGCACTGGCTTTCACGCCTGGCGACGGGTCTCTCGAGGGTCCGCCCTATCAACTGTCGACGGTCGGTTAAGTGCCTACCGTGGTTACTACGGGTAACGGGGAATCGGGGTTCGATTCCGGAGAGGGAGCATGCGAAACGGCTACCACATCCAAGGAAGGCAGCAGGCGCGCAAATTACCCACTCCCGGCACGGGGAGGTAGTGACGAAAAATAACGACGCGGGACTCTGTCGAGGCCCCGCGATCGGAATGAGTACACTTCAAATCCGTTAACGAGGACCAACCGGAGGGCAAGTCTGGTGCCAGCAGCCGCGGTAATTCCAGCTCCGGTAGCGTATATTAAAGTTGTTGCGGTTAAAAAGCTCGTAGTCCGAACTCGGGTTCGTGGTCGCGTTCGCGGCCCCGGGGCGGCGGCGCCATCGTCCGTCGTTGACTTTGGTCGTCCGTGCGCATTCCCGGCCCTTTCCGCCGGTGTCAACCGCTTGTACATCCGCCACGCGGTCCTGCCGGCGAAGTTACGCGGGGGAGTAGTGGGTGTTTTTTCCGACGGGTTTGCCGCGGAGGTGCGGGGGGTCCCGCGAGCGTCGCCGTCGTCGGCGGCGCCGGGTTTCCGTTCCGTCTGGCGCGCGCGGTCAAAAGGCGGTGCGATTCGCGCGGCGTCTCTTCCCTGTCGGCGGCGGCCAGCGGCGTTTGCTCGTCGTCTGCGTCGCCGTCGTCGCCTAAAAGGGCGGTTGCGTCGCGTCGTTCCGTCTCGCGTTCAACGTCACGGGGGAGCGTTCTTCCCTGCCGCTGCGCGCGGTGGCCTCCTCTTCCCTCACCGTCCTCCAATCTGCCCTCGGTTGCCCTGCTATACCTACCTCCGCGTCTATCTTCGCGTCTGTTCTGCGCGCGTGCGCGGTCGGCGGTTTCTCCTCCAAGGGTGCTCTTGACCGAGTGTCCGCGGCGGCCGGTACGTTCACTTTGAAAAAATTAGAGTGCTCAGAGCGGGCTGTTCAAGCTTGCATACGATAAGCATGGAATGATGGAAGAGGGCCTCGTCTACGTCTGTCGGTCTCCGTCTACGGCGAGGCAATGATCGAAGGGAGCGGTCGGGGCCACTCGTATTGCGACGTTAGAGGTGAAATTCTTGGATCGTCGCAAGACGAACTGCAGCGATGGCGTGTGGCAAGCACGTTTTCCTCGATCAAGAGCGAAAGTCGGAGGTTCGAAGACGATCAGATACCGTCGTAGTTCCGACCGTAAACGATGCCGACCGGCGATCCGCCGGCGTTCGCTTCCATGACCCGGCGGGTAGCCTGCGGGAAACCAGAGTTCGGTTCCGGGGGGAGTATGGTTGCAAAGCTGAAACTTAAAGGAATTGACGGAAGGGCACCACCAGGAGTGGAGCCTGCGGCTTAATTTGACTCAACACGGGAAAACTCACCCGGTCCGGACACCGGTAGGATTGACAGATCGATAGCTCTTTCTCGATTCGGTGGGTGGTGGTGCATGGCCGTTCTTAGTTGGTGGAGCGATCCGTCTGGTTGATTCCGATAACGAACGAGACTCCGGCCTGCTAACTAGTGCGCCGATGTGTGTGTTTATTCAACGGCGGGCTCGGCGTTCATCGCAGCGCCCGGGTCCGGGTCGGTTTTCTCACGCACTTCTTAGAGGGACGGGTGGCAGAAAGCCACACGAGGCGGAGCGATAACAGGTCTGTGATGCCCTTAGATGTCCGGGGCCGCACGCGCGCTACACTGGAGGTATCAGCGGGGACTTCGCCCCGGCCCGAGAGGGTCGGGAAACCTCTTAACCACCTCCCGTGATAGGGATCGGGGCCTGTAACCAACCCCGTGAACGAGGAATTCCCGGTAGGCGCGGGTCAACAGCCCGCGTCGATCACGTCCCTGCCCTTTGTACACACCGCCCGTCGCTACTACCGATCGAACGGTCCGGTGAGGTCCTCGGATCTGGCCGACGACGCCGCCGGGCAGCGTGCACGTGGCGCAGCGGCGGCGGTCTCCGCTGCCGTTTCACGCGCGTGTCGTACTCGCCTCGGCGTTCGATGCCTGGAGAAGACGACCGAACCCGATCGTTTAGAGGAAGTAAAAGTCGTAACAAGGTTTCCGTAGGTGAACCTGCGGAAGGATCATTATCGGTGAAAAACGCTCGCTGTTTTGACCGTTTCCTTTGTTCGAAATGCCGTCGAGTTACCGTCTCTCGCTGCTGCTGCTGCTGCTGCCACCGCCGTCTATCGGCGGCGGCGGCGGCGGCGGGAATGACGTCTCGACGGTCGGGACATGAAGCGAAAACTGGTCGGTCGCGGGTAGCGCGTTTTGTCGTCGTCGGCGAGTTGGTAGCAACTAACAGAGAGGCCGCGCCACCGTCGCATGGACGGCCCCCCGCCGATGTTGTCACCACTGCCGCCTCTCTCGCCCGGCGCAAATCGACTGCTACCCGCGCGAGACGGTCGCCGTCACATCATCCGTCTCCCGCCTTACTCACGTCCGGCCATATCGTTTTTGCACCGCCGTTACGTCCCAGATCGGGAGGTCGAGTGTCGGTTATACGTGCCACGCCATGATCGCGAGATGGATGACGCCGCCGGCCGCCGTCACGCCTCCTTCTCCGTCTCCCGCCGTTTCTGGTCTACGCCGTACGGTCCACGCCGCCGATGTCCCTGACAATTGTGGTGGTTGTCGGGGTGCCTGTCTGCTGTGGACGTCGGCCGCCGCTGCCGTGGTGGCACGTCGCTACGCCTTACGGTCCACGCCGCCGATGTCCCCGACGAAATTGTGGTGTTTGTCGGGGTGCCTGTCTGCTGTGGACGTCGGCCGCCGCTGCGCCCGTTCTCGACCTCCTCCTCCTCCTCGCACACTATTTTTTTTTTAAAACCAGTCTCGAAAATAAACCGAAAAACTAAACTGAAAAACCCTGGACGGGGGATCACTCGGCTCGTCCGTCGATGAAGAGCGCGGCCAGCCGCGAGAACTGATGCGAATTGCAGGACTCAGTGAACATCGACACCTCGAACGCACATTGCGGCCTCGAGATCCCTTGTCTCGGGGCCCCGTCCGGTCGAGAGGCGGAAAATGGCATGTCTTCTCACTCGTTAGTCGAGAGGCATCTCACCGTCCCCCGCGTCATTATTCTCGAATTCGGGAATCAATTGCCTTTCTAACGCGGAGGAAACCGGGACGTCGCAGGATGGAAGTCGCTAGACTCTCACCTTCGTCTCCCGCTTGCAGACCGCGGGGTCGCTTCCGTTACGACCGCGAGCAGTCATTGATTGCAAGACGACCACGGCCGCGCGCGCGTGCGCAAACAGCGGCGGCAACGTCGTTTCGCTCTCGGAGGTCGAAATACAAACCTTGGGCGTCTCGATTGCCAGTCTCTGCCGCCGCCGCCGCCTGCCTTGCCACTGCCGTCACAGTGCGCGCGCGGTACCTACGTCGTTTTGTCTAAATACGCACACACACAAAACCGCCGCCCTCGGCTCGGACGAGACGACCCGCTGAACTTAAGCATATCGCTAAGCGGAGGAAAAGAAACCAACCGGGATTCCCTTAGTAACGGCGAGTGAACCGGGAGAAGCCCAACGCCGAATCCCGTCGCCAGTAAACGGCTTCGGGACGTGTGGCGCATGGGTCGAAGGCAGCCGCTCGTTTTCGTCTCGCGTAGTTCGGAGTTCCCTCGATCGGGGCCGCCCGCGGCGGGTGCCAGGCCCTTCGGTGCGGACGACGCGCGACGGCCTTCGATCCGAGAGTCGGGTTGCTTGGGAACGCAGCCCAAATCGGGTGGTAAGCTCCATCCAAGGCTAAATACCGGGACGAGTCCGATAGTCGACAAGTACCGTGAGGGAAAGTTGAAAAGAACTTTGGAGAGAGAGTTCAAGAGAACGTGAAACCGCCCAGGGGTAAACGGGTGGGACCGCTCACCGCGATCGCGGGGGGACTCAGTCCGGTGCTGCCGAACGTGGCCCAAACTCGATTTGGTTGTTGTCCGGGTATTACTACTCGGGCGGCGGCGCCCATCACAGGCCGGCGCGGACGTCGTTTCGGAGGTCACCGGCGGGGGCTACGTTTCGGTTGGTGGTTTCCGCCTCCTTCCGCTCGTGTCCCCGACGCCCTCCGGATTCTGCTTTTGCGCTCGCGTCGCCGACGAGAGAGACGGGCCGCGGGGAACGAGGAGAGCGCGGCGGTCGCCGCTGTCGCTGCTGCCGCCGCTGTGGCGGCGATTCGCGTCGCTGCTGCTGCTGCTGCCGCCGTGGCCGCCGTCGCTGCCGTCGTGGCTTCTCCTCACCATTCCACGCGATCACCCGCACCTCTTCTTCGCTCGGCATCATATGGCGCGGGCGCTTCGGCGCGACGCTCACATCCGCACGGCCGGCACCGGACGCACTTCCCCTCCGGTCCGTCGTCGCGACCCGTTCCCGGCGTGCAGGTCGACGCGCGGTGTCCGTGGGCGGAAGGCGCACTCTAAACTCCACCCTTCACGTTCGCGTGTCGGGCCGGAGGCGTCTTCTGTCGGGCCCGCGAGCGTACTGCCCCCTTCTGCCGGGGACGGAGGAAACGAAAACGCGATCCGTTACACGTGGCGATCCGGTTTCTTCTCGTCGGACGATCCGCGCGGCGCTTCGCGCGCCCTCGGCGCCCCACCGTCTCGGGCGTGCGCGGGACAGTGTTCGCGGGAGCTTCGAAACCGGTGCGGCCGCGCCGATTCCCGTGCCGGCGCGCGACGTCGTCTCGTCGCGTCGTCTTTCTCCGCGTTGTTGCCGGGATCCAAAAGGTTCCGGTCGCGCGCGGGAGGGGCCCTGCTAGCGCGGTAGGTCGGCGAGCCTTTGGTGCCGCCCGTCACCTCGGGTCCGCGACGTGCATCGGCAACCCACCCGACCCGTCTTGAAACACGGACCGAGGAGTCCTGGCCGTTCGCGAGTCGTAGGGGCCCCGAAGAACCCCGAAGGCGCAGCGAAAGCGAGAGAGCGCGTGGGAGGGCACCGGTCCGGGAGAGGTGTCTCGGCGAAAGCGGTTTTCGGCGGGGAGCTTCTCGCTTCCTTCCGCCGCCTAGCCGTGCCCGATTCCGCCGGCGCTTGCCGTCTTCGTCCCGCCGTCCTTTCCCTCTTTTCCCTCGTCCGTTCCGAGTCGAAAATTCCCCACGATTTTCCCGTCGCCGGGAGATGACGAGGTGGCTCGGGCGCCTGTGGCGGGGGGAAAACTCACGGGGGTCTGTCGACGTTTGCGGGGTGCAGCCTCAAACTTTCCTCCCACCGCCCACCGGTGAGATCCCGCGGCTTGAACTAGTCACGATTTATGTCGTCGAGTTTAGGCGCTGCGCGCGGGCGCATCACCCCCGGGTCGGTAATTTTTTTCTCCGAGTACGACTCGGCCGACTCTGGCGTAGCGAGCGGCCAGGGACCCGAAAGATGGCGATCCACGCCCGGTCGGGATGAAGCCAGAGGAAACTCTGGTGGAAGTCCGAAGCGCCTCTGACGTGCAAATCGATCGTCGGAACCGGGTGTAGGGGCGAAAGACCAATCGAGCCGTCTAGTAGCTGGTTCCCTCCGAAGTTTCCCTCAGGATAGCTGGCGTTCGATCGTCGCAATTCCATCCGGTAAAGCGAACGATTGGAGGCCCCGGGGCCGTTCACGGCCTCGACCTACTCTCGAACTCGGAACGGGTGGAACGGGTCGACTCTCCCGAATACGGAGCCGTCCCACTTCTCTGCCGCCTGTCGTCGTCGTCGTCCTCGCGGGCGGCGGCGGCGGCGGTGTCAGAAACGAATGCGAATGCCAAGTGGGCCACTTTTGGTAAGCAGAACTGGCGCTGTGGGATGAACCAAACGTCCGGCTAAGGTGCCTAACGCGACGCCCATGAGATCCCCGAAAGGGTGTCGGTCGATATAGACAGCAGGACGGTGGCCACGGAAGTCGGAATCCGCTAAGGAGTGTGTAACAACTCACCTGCCGAATCGACCGGCCCCGAAAATGGATGGCGCTGGAGCGACGGACCGATGCCGGACCGTCGCGGCGAGGAGCGCTTGCGCTAGAACAATGCGCGCGCCTGACCGATGCCGCGACGAGTAGGAGGGCGCCGCGGTGTGCACGGAAGCCTAGGGCGC
>CAXIWW010000856.1:0-2500 GCA_964036315.1 Acanthosepion esculentum | reverse complement strand
CGATTGCTCGCATCGATTCTCACTTGGAGATCGTCTGCAACGTTGCCGGACAAGCGCCGCGTCGGATAGTGTGAAAATGTAGAAAAAAGCAAAGCTTGTTACACGAAACGAGTTCGAAATCTAAGCTGCGAGGAGCGGCGGCGACAACGGTCGGGCGGCGGCGGCGTCAGTCAGCGCGCGCCGGGGCGGCCGGCGTCGGGCGGCAGCGGAAGCGAGCCGGCGCGAGGAGGAGACACAGGCGGGCGGCAGGGCAGGCAGGCAGGTGGGCAGCAGCAGCGGCGTAGCGGGGACGCTTGGCTTGCCGCACGCCGACGACTACTTCGCGGTGAAGTGCGGAAGAAGAGTCCGACCGGACCAGCGTGTGCGTGCGCCGAGCGCTCGGCGGCCGCAAGCGGCGGTCGACTGTTTCGAACATGGCAAAAGTGGCAGAAATCAACTTCGACATCGCGATTGCTCGCATCGATTCTCACTTGGAGATCGTCTGCAACGTTGCCGGACAAGCGCCGCGTCGGATAGTGTGAAAATGTAGAAAAAGCAAAGCTTGTTACACGAAACGAGTTCGAAATCTAAGCTGCGAGGAGCGGCGGCGACAACGGTCGGGCGGCGGCGGCGTCAGTCAGCGCGCGCCGGGGCGGCCGGCGTCGGGCGGCAGCGGAAGCGAGCCGGCGCGAGGAGGAGACACAGGCGGGCGGCAGGGCAGGCAGGCAGGTGGGCAGCAGCAGCGGCGTAGCGGGGACGCTTGGCTTGCCGCACGCCGACGACTACTTCGCGGTGAAGTGCGGAAGAAGAGTCCGACCGGACCAGCGTTGTGCGTGCGCCGAGCGCTCGGCGGCCGCAAGCGGCGGTCGACTGTTTCGAACATGGCAAAAGTGGCAGAAATCAACTTCGACATCGCGATTGCTCGCATCGATTCTCACTTGGAGATCGTCTGCAACGTTGCCGGACAAGCGCCGCCGTCGGATAGTGTGAAAATGTAGAAAAAAGCAAAGCTTGTTACACGAAACGAGTTCGAAATCTAAGCTGCGAGGAGCGGCGGCGACAACGGTCGGGCGGCGGCGGCGTCAGTCAGCGCGCGCCGGGGCGGCCGGCGTCGGGCGGCAGCGGAAGCGAGCCGGCGCGAGGAGGAGACACAGGCGGGCGGCAGGGCAGGCAGGCAGGTGGGCAGCAGCAGCGGCGTAGCGGGGACGCTTGGCTTGCCGCACGCCGACGACTACTTCGCGGTGAAGTGCGGAAGAAGAGTCCGACCGGACCAGCGTTGTGCGTGCGCCGAGCGCTCGGCGGCCGCAAGCGGCGGTCGACTGTTTCGAACATGGCAAAAGTGGCAGAAATCAACTTCGACATCGCGATTGCTCGGCATCGATTCTCACTTGGAGATCGTCTGCAACGTTGCCGACAAGCGCCGCGTCGGATAGTGTGAAAATGTAGAAAAAAGCAAAGCTTGTTACACGAAACGAGTTCGAAATCTAAGCTGCGAGGAGCGGCGGCGACAACGTCGGGCGGCGGCGGCGTCAGTCAGCGGCGCGCCGGGGCGGCCGGCGTCGGGCGGCAGCGGAAGCGAGCCGGCGCGAGGAGGAGACACAGGCGGGCGGCAGGGCAGGCAGGCAGGTGGGCAGCAGCAGCGGCGTAGCGGGGACGCTTGGCTTGCCGCACGCCGACGACTACTTCGCGGTGAAGTGCGGAAGAAGAGTCCGACCGGACCAGCGTTGTGCGTGCGCCGAGCGCTCGGCGGCCGCAAGCGGCGGTCGACTGTTCGAACATGGCAAAAGTGGCAGAAATCAACTTCGACATCGCGATTGCTCGCATCGATTCTCACTTGGAGATCGTCTGCAACGTTGCCGGACAAGCGCCGCGTCGGATAGTGTGAAAATGTAGAAAAAAGCAAAGCTTGTTACACGAAACGAGTTCGAAATCTAAGCTGCGAGGAGCGGCGGCGACAACGGTCGGGCGGCGGCGGCGTCAGTCAGCGCGCCGCCGGGGCGGCCGGCGTCGGGCGGCAGCGGAAGCGAGCCGGCGCGAGGAGGAGACACAGGCGGGCGGCAGGGCAGGCAGGCAGGTGGGCAGCAGCAGCGGCGTAGCGGGGACGCTTGGCTTGCCGCACGCCGACGACTACTTCGCGGTGAAGTGCGGAAGAAGAGTCCGACCGGACCAGCGTTGTGCGTGCGCCGAGCGCTCGGCGGCCGCAAGCGGCGGTCGACTGTTTCGAACATGGCAAAAGTGGCAGAAATCAACTTCGACATCGCGATTGCTCGCATCGATTCTCACTTTGGAGATCGTCTGCAACGTTGCCGGACAAGCGCCGCGTCGGATAGTGTGAAAATGTAGAAAAAAGCAAAGCTTGTTACACGAAACGAGTTCGAAATCTAAGCTGCGAGGAGCGGCGGCGACGAACGACGACAGTCGGGCGGTCAGCGCGCGCCCGGCTGGCCGGCAGCGGAAGCGAGCCGGCGCGGTCGGAGGCGGCTGCGAGGACAGCGACCGAGGTCGTGCCGCCGCCACCGGC
>CAXIWW010000852.1:0-28425 GCA_964036315.1 Acanthosepion esculentum | reverse complement strand
ATATATATTTATGCAAATATTGTTAAATAATATAGACATATTTTGTCTATTTATTTTCATTTTAATCCGTTCAAGTTGGCGAATTAATTTCTTTGTGGTTGCAGGAAATTGATTAAGGAAAAAACCAAATTTTTTTTTTTCACAGGATTTATTTTCATTTTCCCAAGTACTTTCAATCTCTTCAGAGACCATCTTCTTTACATAAGAGAGCTTCAGCCCAAAATAAATAAGGTCAACTATGAATATAGTAATAATGTCCTGAAATGTCTATAGTTCAGTGTCACAGTGTTTAAATGCCTAACTGGCTTTTGGATGCTTTGACATTTGACAGAACTGAATTTATAACGAATTTATAACGAAATAAGAGTTGCTCCCCTTGACATACGTCACGCCTTTGTTTGGACTTTGACACCGTGCATGTCATGAAAACCGTTGCACATTAAAAACTGTGTATATATGTATATAAACACACCCTGAAGATGGTCTCTGAAGAGATTGAAAGTACTTGGGAAAATGAAAATAAATCCTGTGAAAAAAGAAAATTTGGTTTTTTCCTTAATCAATTTCCTGCAACCACAAAGAAATTAATTCGCCAACTTGAACGGATTAAAATGAAAATAAATAGACAAAATATGTCTATATTATTTAACAATATTTGCATAAATGAAAATTTGCTGCCAAAATACACAAATATATATATATATATAGAAGTTTTCAGAATAAACTGTAGAAAGAACAGAATGTTAAAGTAAAACGGAAATAGGAAAACAGAGTAGTTGAATCCTACGCGTTTCGACCGGTCTGGTCTTTATCAAGGCAAAAAACGAAATGAATTCATTTATCACATAGTGACTATCCTTCTTGGCTGTTTAATCACTATGTGATAAGTAAATTCATTTCGTTTTTTGTCTTGATATATATATATATATATATATATATATATATATATATATATATATCGTACTTTAGAAATTTGCCATCGCCTGAGGAGACGCTTTTTAGCGTCGAAACATGATTTATATTGTGCAGCGATTTTTGTCTAAAGTATTAAAATAAATAATATTAAGCTCTACTCTGTATCGAGCCCTCATTTTAAATTAAGCGTTACGAACTGTGGTATTTTACTTCACTTGTTTACTTCATCTCATATCTGAAGATATATATATATATATATATATATATATATATATATATATATAGAGAGAGAGAGAGAGAGAGAGAGAGAGTAATATATATGTATGTATGCATGTGTGTGTGTGCGCGCGCTGAAGGAAAATTGTGCAGAACAGAATTATTTGCGTGAGTATGATAGAAAAGCTTAATGTGCATGCAAGAGAGTCACGTATTTACGTTGTTTCATAAATGCGTGTAATTTTACAGTGGTTAGGCAGTAAGCTAAACGCGAGCTTTGATATTGCTGCTACTAATATTTATCTTAACATAACTCCAATAAATTCCATCTGTTCAAAATAACGTATAAACAGAAAATATATCAAATAATTTTCGAACTTAATCCATTTCATAATAGATAGATAGATAGATAGATAGATAGATAGATAGATAGATCATTTCCAATGGAGATTTTAGGCTTAAAATAACTGGAAACACACATTTCATTGTTGTTTTCTGGACGTCTTCTTTTCAAGCTGGTTTGACCTTTAGTGTTCTTCTCTTTCTTTATTTAAAAACATCAATTGTGGGCGGAACCAACCTGCAGTCTATTCTTTTCTTTCTTCTACATTACTTGAAGTAATTATAATATGTCTATGTTATTTAATACCAAAGAAGAAACTAACAATCCACTGACATAATCTCGGGTCCCATATCGAGGATAACAAAAAAAAAAACAAAGCAAAAAAAAGGAAGAAAAAGCAAAAAAAGAATTTAAACAGAAAGAAATAAAGAAAGAAAGAAAGAAATAAAGAAAAGAAAAGAAATCAGAGTGGAAGAAAGAAAGGATGAATGAATAAGATAATGAAGAATGAAAGAAAAATCAGAGACACTGAGGGAAAAGAAAAAGAGGTGAGATTAGAAAGAAGAGAGGGAAGAAAAGAAAACAAAAATGATAGAAAAGGAATAAAGAAAGATAAATAAGATTGAAATAAAGAAAGGGTGTATTAAGTAGAAATAAATAAATATAGTGGCATGTATGAGATGAAAGAAATAAAGGGGGAATAAAAGAAAGAAAGTGGAATGTGGAGAAGAATAAATACAATCGAAATAGTGATAGAGAAGAAAGAGAAGGAAACAAAAGAAAGGAAAGAAATAAGGATAGAAAAGAAAGGAAAATAAGATTGAAGAAAGAATTAAATAGAAAGAAAATAGAAGAAAAATAGAAATAAATAAAGAGGAAGACAGGTTAAAAAGGAGTAAAATGATTTGAAGAGAAAAAAAGAAAAGAAATGAAAAGGACAGAAAATAAAGAAAGAAAGAAAGATTAAAGAAAGAATTAAGCAGAAATAAAGAAAGAAAGAAAGAGTGAAAGTTTAAAGAAAGAATTAAGCAGAAAGAAAGAAAGATTATCGAAAGAATTAAGTAGAAAGAAAGACAGATTAAAGAAAGAATTTATTAGAAAGAAAGAAGAAAGATTAACGAAAGAATTAATTAGAAAGAAAGATTAAAGAAAGAATTTATTAGAAAGAAAGGAAGGAAGAAAGAAAGAATGAAAGATTAAAGAAAGAATTAAGTAGAAAGAAAGAAAGATTAACGAAAGAATTAATTAGAAAGAAAGATTAAAGAAAGAATTTATTAGAAAGAAAGAAAGGAAGAAAGAAAGAATGAAAGATTAAAGAAAGAATTAAGTAGAAAGAAAGAAAGATTAAAAAAAGAATTAATTGGAAAAAAGAAAGATTAAAGAAAGAATTAAGTAGAAAGAAAGAAAGAAAGAAAAAAGGGGGAAGGCAGACAAGTTAAAATGAGTAGAAATGGTCAACAAAATAAAGAAAAAAAAGAAAGAAAAGAAAAAACGGACAGAATTGACGAAAGGAAAGAAAAAAAGATGAAAGGAAGAAAGAAATAAAGAAATGCAGTGATGTTAAAAAGATGTAAGAATGTTTAGAAAGAAATAAGAGAAGAAAAAGGTGTAGAAGTAGGCAGAAAGAAATAAGAGAAGTCAAAACGAAAACTAAAAAAAAACAAAAAAAACAGCATTTAACAGAAAAAAGAAATATGTGTGTGTGTAAAAATGAATACCAGAGACAAACAAAAATGGCGGAAGAAAGAAACTGAAAAGCAGACTAGAAAGAAGAAATGAAGAGAAAAGAAATATGTGAACAAAGGAAGAAAATGAAAAAGAAATAAACAAGGAATACAAAAGAAAACACATTAAATCATCCTAAATAATGGGTAAAATCCAAGATAAGGCACGTAAATTATTACGACGTGAATTAGGCTGGCAATTAGTTCCAAACAGGTTTTTTTTTTGTTTTAATCATCATTTGTGATGGATCTGTGTAAAAAGATAAATTACTTAACATAATCTTAAATAAGAAATATAAGCATATAAAGTTACGATTTATCGTAAATAGACCCGTGAAGTAGCCATTTTCCTTTAAGATTGTTTGGCCAGGTCCTTGAAACGGACTTAATTGGTTATTTTCATAAAATTTTGTTTTTGTTAAATTAAATATTTATCATATTTAGCCAACATATTTATATTTTTCTACAAATTTGTCAAAATAACTATTTTTCTCAATGTTGTGTTTTGGTTATTTTAATGAAATTTCGTTTTGGTTAAATTAAATATTTATCGTATTTTTCCAAAATATGTACAATTAAGTCCCTTGCAAAGCCCTGGCCAAACAGTCTTGAATGAAAATGGCTACTTCACACTTCTATTCACGTCGAAATAATTTCCGTGCCTGATCTTGGATCTAGATCGTAAAAAATGGGGATAAGTCGTCACAAAAATGACCAAAAAAAATAAATAAATAAATAAAATAGCATTTAACGGAAAAAAGAAATAAAGGTGTCCCTGCATGTATCTCCGGTGAGCAACCCCGAGGCCACATTATGCTCTGCTCTCAGCTACTTACTGGCTCGTTTGTATTACCTCTGACGTGAGACATTGTCAATTTATGTAGTCCCTTTCCTCTCCACATATATTACCCTCGCTATGATCCCTAGCTTGTATAAATTCAAGCACAATACTCGTCTGGCAGCGCGATCTCATCAATTTACAGTCAAGCTGGCTAGATGTAACCGTGGTTTCTATGCTAACAGTTTCTTTTCCCGCACCTCCCGATTGTGGAACTCCCTCCCGGCCTCATGCTTTCCTGATGGCTTTAATCTACAAAGGTTCAAGTGCAACGTCAATCGCTACCTGCTTTCTTCGTAATCGCTCCTTTTTCCCTCTCTCTAACTGCCTCTAACCCTGTATACCCTACCTCTTGTAACCCCTATCGTGCAAGTGGTACTTCTGCCTTGCTTGGGGTGACTCTGATTTTTTTTTAAATGTGTGTGTAAAAATGAATACTAGAGAGAAACAAAAATGGCGGAAGAAAGAAACTGAAAAGCAGACAAGAAAGAAGGAATGAAGAGAAAAGAAAGATGTGGACAAAGGAAGAAAAAGAAAAAGAAATACAAAAGAGAACACATTAAATCATCCCAAATAATGTTTGTTGTAATCAATTGTAGCCTTATCAGAAAAACTGATAAATTTTCATTGAAAAAAATCCTAAAAAATCATTTTTATCTTTTCTTTTAAAATTACTATCCTTACACGTATTCTAGACACGTGGAAACGTTATTTACGTGGAAAGGCTCTTTACGAAGGGTCGATTATCACATGGGATCTAAGCTAATTGCTTGTCTTCTGACAAAAAGATTTCCACAACAAAATGGTTTCTTTCAATAATTCCAGATGCAGTCTAAAAGGTTTCTTGTCTCTCTAATTTTAATATCGTTTTCTTTTTATTGTCTTTCCTTTTCTATTCTTTCTTTCTCTCTTTACTTCTTTTTGATCGTTTTTTCTTTCTTTGCTTAATTTTCATTTTTTCGTGATCTTTGAAGGGTATTTAAGCTGAATTTCTAGACGGACAAGGCAGGAAGTTAAGACGTACGACAACATAACGACGCGTTTTTAAAGAAATTCCCTTACTCATTCACCTCTCTGCTTCACCAAGCTACGTGACACTTACACGTTCCTCCTTACCTTTTCCATTGTCTCTTCTTTCTGAAACATACGCGGGAAGAAATCATTTTTAAATCTTAACAAACAACTACAAACAATGAATGTAAGAAGTTTAATACCCATACACGCTATAAAAAAAATTAGTTGTTAAAATGCGAAAATTAAAATATCTGTCATTTTTATATTTAGACACCTTTAGTATCTGTCTATGTTTCTAAGATGAGGTATTATTATTATGATTATTATTTACAATATTCGCACTGTTGTCCTCATCTTTATTGCCATATTCAGACGTTGTAAGCTCCAGCCTTCTTAAGTGATTGTAATTTCGAACTGAACCCTTTATTTCGATCGCCTGGGTAAACTGTTCTAGTTCCACGTGTCATGCCCCTTCCGAATATCTCGGTTATCTCCCTTTAACGCAACTCTCCAAGTTGTTCTTCACCACTGCTTAAGCCAGGTATTAAACTCACAATTCTTCGCATCTAGTCACTGGATCTAACCAACGCCTTTATCCATTTGTCCTTGAGGACATCTGTGTCCCAAAAACTCATACACAGATGAAACGTTGTGAATATGGCAATGAAGATGAAGAAAACAGTCTGAATATTGTAAATAATGTGTTGCATCTCCGTGGGACCTCCCGTGGGGTGACTTCTCGGTAGAGGACTTGGTTACAAGGGGAGGTGCCTACCTTGCTGGGCCCGACTGTCTTGTTGCTGGGTTTCAACTTGCTGTCTCTTGGTCTCTTCTCGGCCGCATATCTGCATGTCTCACTGCTGCTATTGTTTTCAAGATGATTGGTCGCTCTTCCAACATGCAGTATTATATCGTCTAGTGGTTCTTAATGTCGCATTTAATTCAGGAACGACAAAAGAATTCAACACCGAAATTATTCTTGACTAGTTTATTGTTTGTTGTTTGCAATACAACACTGCGAGATGAATCCCACAGACCACGTGTTTCTAACTAATTTTACTACCTAGTAAATTTATCCTCACTGGGGACCCGACCTGTGGGGATATCGAAAAGCAAGTCTGATATCCACCTGTTGTCAAATCGAAATCTCTCAAACAACTTAACTTTTTCCCACAGCTAACTATTCTCAACTAACAACCAATCAGAGACACATGCTGTGTTTTGTCTACAACCTGACCTTACCTGACCCCTCAACACCTGCATAGAAACACAGGGTAAAACACACTGGTCGCACTAAAATAATAGGCAACCCCCTGACCTACACGCAAGCCACTAGTGGTCCGCTGGTGGGCCGCCAATGGCAACGCCAGCGGTCCTCTGGTGGCAGCCAGCAGTCGGTCAATGGTAACATTGCCGAGACGAACACGCCGATGGTCCGATAGCGGCCCACCAGCGGCAAACGCTAGTGGCATGCCACCCAGTGGCAGATTGGTGACTTGCGTGTAAGGCCATTATTCAATATAATCGTAATCGCTCATTTCATAAATATAGATAGACAGGACCTGAAGAAGGCAGAGCTTACAACGCCCGGAACGTTGTAAATATTGCAATAAAGATGTAGACAACAGTCCGAATATTTTAAATAATGGACTTAAACAGCTTTTACGCCATTTTCTTTGTTGTGAGTTGAATCAAATGGCACAATTGTTGAAATGTTTTGATAACAACAATAAAGAAGAGAAGGCTATAGCCTGTGTAGTACGCTGATAGCCGATTTCATCCAGTTATCTATTAGTTTTGTCTTTTATTTTATCGCTATTGTTTCTAATTAATGGCACATTAGACCAACAGAAGGGGTCTCTAGCAGAAAATAATTTTAAAAAAAGCTCTTGATAAGAAGTATCTTTACTGCTTGAAGCAAATGTGGTTTGATTCCTCAGGCGTACAAAGGAATCCATTAAGAAAGACGACGGAACGAAGGAAGAAAGAAGGGTCAAATGGAAAGAAAAGAACAAGGAAAACAAATCATTCAAAATATCTTTGCTGTAAACAATTGTAGCCTATTCTTTTTTTTTTAATTTCTTTCTTTGCATATATTCTCGGCACGTGGAAAGGCTTCCTATGGAAGGGTTGATTATCACATGGGATCCTAACTAATTGCTTGTCTTCTGACAAAAAGATTTCCACAACAAAATGGTTTCTTTCAATAAATCCAGCTGCGGCCTGAAATGTTTCTTGTCTCGCTAATCTTTAATATCTTTTTTTATTTTTTTTTATTTTCTATTCTTTTGTTCTTTCTTTTCTTCTTTTTACTCGTTTTTTTCTTTCTTTCTTTGCCTCATTTTCATTTTTAGGCTCTTTTCTTTTCATTATTTTCTTTCTCTCTCTTTCTTTCTTCTTTCCTCAGTTGTTGCATTCTTTTTTTATATCTTTCTTTCTTTCCTTTTTTCTTTCTTTCTTTCCTTCTTTTTATTTTTATTTTAAAATTGTTTTTTTTTCATTTTCTTCCTTGCGTTTTCTTTCTTTTCTTCTTTTTCATTTTTTAGGCTCTTTTTTTTCATTCTTAGCTTTCTCTCTTTTTCTTTCATCTTTCTTGAGTTGTTGCATTGTTTTTGTTATATCTTTCTTTCTTTTTCTTTCTTCCTTCCTTTATTTTAAATTTGATTTCATTTATTTTAACACTGTTTCATTTTCTTCATTTTCTTCCTTGTGTTTTCTTTCTTTTCTTCTTTTCATTTTTTAATCGTTTTCATTCTTTGCTTACTCTCACTTTATCTATCTTTCTTTCTTTTTTTCTTTCTTTCTCACTTTCTTTCATTCTTTGGGATTCTGCATTTTTTCACTTTACTTTCTCGTTTTTCCTTCATTTTTATTCTTTCTTGTGTTTTCATTTTTAGGCTTTTTTCTTTCCATTCTTTTTTTTCTCTTTTTTTTTCTTCTTCCTTCAGTTGTTTCATTCTTTTTTGTTATATCTTTCTTTCTTTCTATCTTTTTTTTTCACTTTGAATCCATTTTAACACTATTTTTTTTCTTCTTTTCTTCCTTGTGTTTTCTTTTTTTTTTTCTTTTTCATTTTTTAATCACTTTCATTCTTTGCTTACTCTCACTTTCTCCATTTTTCTTTCTGTCTTTCTTTAGGCTTCTTTATTTTTTCACTTTATTTCCTCGTTTTTACTTCATTTTCATTCTTTCTTGTGTTTTCATTTTAAGGCGCTTTTCTTTTCATTCTTTGCTTTCTCTCTCTTTCTTTCATCTTTCATCAGTTTTGTTCTTTTCCTTCTTTCTTTTTTTTCTTATTCAGTATTTCTTTTTCTTCATTTCCTCCCTTGTGTTTTCTTTCGTTTCTTCTTTTTCATTTTTTTAATCGCTTTCATTCTTTGCTTACTCTCACTTTATTCTATCTTTCCTTCTTTCTTTCTTTGGGATTCTGACTTTTTCCTTCACGTTTATTCTTTCATGTGTTTTCTTTCTTTTTCATTTCTAATTCACTTTCCTTCTTTGCTTACTCTCACTTTATTCCATCTTTCTTTCTTTCTTTATTTTTTCACTTTCTTCTTGTGTTTTCCTTCTTTTTTATTTTTCATTCACTTTCATTCTTTGCTTACTCTAACTGCTGTATACCCCTCGTAGGTGGGTGTTGATCATCCTGCCTTCTCTTCTTCTCTTCTCTGGCCAGCCGGTGATCGCTGATCGTTTGGTCCCCAATCTTTCTCTCTAGACGCTGGTGGCTTTTAATTCAGTGACGAAAAGACGTCAACAAAGAGACTTTTTAAACTTAAAAATGTCGCTGATGTACATTATATCAAATGGGGGGGGGGGGTTACGACACCCCTTATTAGGGAGTCGCTTTCAAACAAGTAATAATCATACGTCCATTTCTCTTGACGGCTAACTAACAAATTCGAAGGCGGTTAACACACGCACAATTTAAAACGTCTGTTGAGTTCGAAGTACAATAAAGCAACTTGCAAAAACTTTAAATTCTAAATCATTCCCACGTTAAGATCAGCCAATCAAAATCGTCTTCCCTCTGACCTCAAAGGTCAGCCTCTGAAAGTCCGAGTCAAAATAAACTGCAACTAAAAAATAATAGTCTGATTATTCTACATTATATTTTGGAGATGCCTGCGTATTTGTCTGTATCCGGTTGAAGTTGTACGCATGCGTGTTATTCAGTGTAACTTCCTTTCTTTCTTTTGTAAACACGCGAGCGAGAACATTACAGACGCTTTCTTTTGTAAACACGTACCTACCGCGTAAAAGGTATTTAAAATAAAGAGACAATAGTCGCGTTTGCAGTTGCGAAAATCGTTCTTTATTTTTAAAAACCAGATGTAAAAAACTTATTTTTTAGGGAGTATAATTCGATATTAAACAAATATTTACACATCTTTATTTTTAACAATTATTTTTTTGTTTTTTACGGAGACATTTTCAAATATTTTTGACACAGATAAGTATAAAATGCATTGGAAGGGAATTTACTACAAAATTTACAAAGATGAGGACAACAGTCCGAATATTGTAAATAGTGTACATAATACCTCATCTCAGAAATATAGACAAATACTAAAGGGATTTTACTATGAAAATGCATTGGAAGGGAATTTACTACTTAATTTACAAAGATGAGGACAACAGTCTGAATAATGTAAATAGTGTACATAATACCTCATCTCAGAAGTATAGACAGATACTAAAGGGATTTTACTATGAAAATGCATTGGAAGGGAATTTACTACTTAATTCACAAAGATGAGGACAACAGTCTGAATAATGTAAATAGTGTACATAATACCGTGTCTCAGAAATATAGACAGATACTAAATTGATTTTACTATGAAAATGCATTGGAAGGGAATTTACTACTTAATTTACAAAGATGAGGACAACAGCCCGAATATTGTAAAAGGTGTACATAATACCTCATTTCAGAAATATAGACAGATACTAAATTGATTTTGCTATGAAAATGCATTGGAATAGAATTTACTACTTAATTTACAAAGATGAGTACAACAGTCCGAATAATGTAAATAGTGTACATAATACCTCATCTCAGAAATATAGACAGATACTAAATTGATTTTACTATGAAAATGCATTGGAAGGGAATTTACTACTTAATTTACAAAGATGAGGACAACAGTCTGAATAATGTAAATAGTGTACATAATACCTCATCTCAGAAATATAGACAGATACTAAATTGATTTTACTATGAAAATGCATTGGAAGGGAATTTACTACTTAATTTACAAAGATGAGGACAACAGCCCGAATAATGTAAATAGTGTACATAATACCTCATCTCAGAAATATAGACAGATACTAAATTGATTTTACTATGAAAATGCATTGGAAGGGAATTTACTACTTAATTTACAAAGATGAGGATAACAGCCCGAATAATGTAAATGGTGTACATAATACCTCATCTCAGAAATATAGACAGATACTAAAGGATTTTACTATGAAAATGCATTGGAAGGGAATTTACTACTTAATTTACAAAGATGAGGACAACAGCCCGAATAATGTAAATAGTGTACATAATAGCTCATCTCAGAAATATAGACAGATACTAAAGGGATTTTACTATGAAAATGCATTGGAAGGGAATTTACTACTTAATTTACAAAGATGAGGACAACAGCCCGAATAATGTAAATAGTGTACGTAATACGTCATCTCGGAAATATAGATAATATTTACTTTATCCGAGAAAACGCGCGTATACCCCGCTAGTCATTTATAAATTCATTTGTGAAATGTACCTCCACCACAATAATGTGGTGGAGATAAATTGAATTATTTAACATTAATTTCTTTTATTTTTCTTTCTTTCATTTTTTCTTTGGGCTTCGGTTTTTTTCCGGGTTTTTTACACTTTATTTCCTTGTTTTTCCTTCATTTTCATTCTTTCTTTCTTTGTTATTTATTATCTCTTTTCTGTTTCTTGTCCTCTCTTTCTTGTTCCTTATTTATTTATAGTTTTTTTTCTTTTTTAATTAAATCCGTTTCTTGTCTTCTTTGTTTGCTTCTTTTTCATTTTGCATTTCTTTTCTTTTTCATAATTTGCTGCACGACAAGACCCATCCCTAAGTGGTTACGAATGCCACGAGGGAAGTTTAATTAACTGAAGATAAACACTTTATCCCTTCTTGCCAATTCCTCCCACTGTGTTAAAGACACTTTGCCTGTCATTGTTTCACAGTTGCACGTGTTATCAAAGAATAATTGATTTTAAGAAGGGACTTGGGGGAACTTTGATGTCAAATTAAAAAAAAGTGGGCATTGTTTTGTAAATAAATCCCCTTGAAAATAGACATTTGAAGTTTATCTGTTCTAAATAAGCATTTTTCTTGCTTAAAATGTAATTTTTTTATAATTAATAATTATATGAGATAAAACGATTGATTTAAAAGGATATTAAAGCAAATTGAATTTTTTTTAAATTGCAACGATATCTATATGAATAAAAGCGAAATTAGAAATCAGTTCTCCCACGAATTCTACTCAACTTAGCTATATTTCAACTTTCGGCCCGCGAGTCCAACAAAGGAAGACGACAATTAAGTTTCTCCACCGACAATTCTGGTGGGGAAGAATTCCGCGACAAACAAAGCTTTTCACATGTCTTTCTGCCATTCGGCCGGGATCTAGCTAACACCGCCGGCTCCAGGGAACTCTGACTAACTGAAACTCTCGTCTGTATCCCTAACTAACTGCCCTTACTTCCTGTCCCTCTTGGCTTATATGGATGATGTGTTAAACTCCCCCATCCATCCCCTTGCGTCCGAATCCAGAGACCAGATATAAGGGAAACCACCCATTTAACCCTTTGGTGGTTAGTCTGCTACTTTAATGTAAAACCCATTAACGACCAAGCCGATGTTGGCTACAAAGCTAGCTTGCAGACAAGATTCTGGCACTTAAAGAAATCTGAAGACAGATTTCTTAAAATATTTAGATATTTAAAAAACTTACTCATTTACCTACTGGTAGAGGAAAATTCCTCTAAACAAAAAAGATCAAATTAATCAGGGATTTCTAAGGGCCACAACTCTTGTTTTGATTATCGCCCTTAGCCATTGGTTTTCCCCTTAAAAAAAGGGTTTATCTCCTCTTGCCCTGGAGAATTCTGTGCCCTTGGGACAGTTGCATGATGGGACTTGTCCAACATGGACGATTCCGATCACGAAATGAACATACCCATCAAATCCACATTAATCTTCGTACATCCGAAGTGTATTTTTACTAATAAATAGTTTTAAGTTTTTCATCTCCTAAGCATTGTCTCATCTCTTTTTTTTTACATTGTTGTAACACCATCCTTATTCCACTAACAACAAAAACGCAACAACTGGCGATCATAACACCTACCTACCCATTACTTAGATGTGAGAAGCCATATTGTTACATATATATATATATATAATATATATATATATATATATATATATATATATATATATATATATATATTAATCCATACTATATATATATTAATCCATATTAATCCATACTATATATTTGTTGTTGTTGGCATCCGTCAGTCTCGAGAGACTATGGATCTGCGCCTTTGATTGGTAAGTAGTGGCAGCGTTGCTTGTGACTGGCGAGGCCAATCCACGAGTGACAGTCACGGTTGCAACGGTCACAGAGATGGTTGGTTGGTTGGTTGATGGTTCGCTACTGCGTCCGTCTTTTTGCGGCTTTCGTCTTTCGGTTGCAATCTGTCGCATACGTTTTTCTCCCTCGCTCAGGGCGAAATTTTTCTTTTCCATCGCGAATGGCGACTCTGGAATGGCGACTTTTGGAAGACCTGTAGTTGTCCAAGCGACAGATCCTTCTCTCCACATCGCCAATAGTATCTAAGGGAAAGGCAGAGGCCAATACAGCTTGGGATCGGTGTGTCGCAGGAGTTGCCAGAGTGAGGTTGAGTGCAACTTCAGACTGCCTTCAGGACTCCAGCTCCGGATTTCTACTAAGGGTTTTCTCCCCAAGCCTTCCCCATGATGGGTTTTGCCACAAGGCAGTGGAGGTTTGGAGTCAGAGTTTTCCTTCTCTTAGATGGGATGCCTTCCGGGGCTAACGAGTCCCATCTACCCGAAGTACTGGTTTTTGGGCGCCAGTAACGTCTCTTTTGTATATATATATATATATATATATATATATATAAATAAACGTACGTGTGTGTGTGTGTGTGTGTGTGTGTTGGAGTTTTTTGGGTACCTTACTTGTAACTGTGTGACAACTTGGATGCGCTAAATGTTTTATAGCCGACCAATGAAAGTGTCAACCAATCAGAAGGCTCAAAATATTCAATGCGACTTATATAATGACAGCCGTGTTTTTCCTGAGCGTTCATTTCTGTCTTTGACTTTGAACACGAAGCTGAAAGAATTGAGGTCTTCCTCTCCCACCACTACGTCGTCATCTGCTGTTTTGACTTTTACTCGTGAGTATTGATCTTTGACGTTTATTTCACCGAACATTTATTACGGACTGTGTTATTGTACATTGTCAAACTATGACGAACGTGGTCAACAGTGTGTGTGTGTTTTGTCATTTGCAGGTGATATGTGTACCGCTTATGTTAAAATCCAACGGATGAAAACGAAGCATATAATGGAGACGAAGTGAATATTTTTCACCGGGAAATCGACACCTTATTTCATGATCGTGATTAAAAATTTTAATGCTTTCTGACGCAATACGTTTCTCGTCTTCCACTCACAAATTTGGATATGGATCGG
This sequence comes from Acanthosepion esculentum, assembly GCA_964036315.1. Classification (NCBI taxonomy): domain Eukaryota; kingdom Metazoa; phylum Mollusca; class Cephalopoda; order Sepiida; family Sepiidae; genus Acanthosepion; species Acanthosepion esculentum. The sequence continues at coordinate 14,613 of CAXIWW010000852.1, read as the reverse complement.
TGGCAGGGGGTGGGGAAGTAGTAAATAAAAAATGGTTAACATCCGATGAGTCAGACTTTGATGGCTTTCAGGACATTTAAATCATTTTATGTCTTCAAAATATCATCATTAAAAACTTATATTTGTCTCTTTCGCGTGTCCTTTTGTTCATTTGACATATATAGGGTGCAAAAAAAATATACATTCTTTATCCGTCTTTGGATTTTGAGGCTCTTGACAAAATACAAAGACGGACCTGCAATGTGATCGGTCCTGACTTGGCACCTCGACTCTGAGATTGAACAAGTACATTGAACCAGGAGCTGCATCTACCACAAGAAAAGTAGGTTCTCTGTGCCGTGTCAGAAGGTTTTTCTCGTTTGAGTCCATTCTAATAATAATAATAATGGCTGGTCACTCGTATTCGAGGATACGTGTCTACTAGAGCAGCTAGCTAATCTCTATTTGCAGACGCTTACCCAGGGACATTTACGTTTATTCAACACCCACAGAGCCCACCTGCGGTTTATACTGCAACTATGGCTGAGCAGTCCTTAGTTACAGTTTCTGGGAGAGAGCGTGTTATCCAACGTGATCAACAATATTGAACAAGACCAACACGCTCAAACCCTCGGTCACGATGTCTTGTGATTTCGTGCTAGCACAGCCATCGACGGATCCCTAGGGGTTCCGTCTGCCTAATTTCACTCACAAGGCTTGGGTCAACTCGTGGTATGGTTTTCAGGTACTTGTTGAATAATGGGGGTTGACTAATATTTTAGAGACAGTAGTGTATTTTATTATGTGTTTAGTGCAGGTGTTAGGGTCAGATAAGGTCAGCTTAAGCAAAACACAGGAAATAGCATTCAGGGGTTTGACTGGCGGAAGCTAGTTAGTGTGAGAAAGGAAGTCAGGTTTTATACGGAATTTCGACTTGTCACTAGCAGGGATCGGGCGTGTTTTCCAAGCTCTGTGAATCGTGTTCCCTCAGTCGGGGTGTGGACCCACTGGGTGAAAATTAGTTACAAATGTAGTTAATTAACAAAATAAAATAGTTAAGATTAATGATTGTGTTTAAGTTGTTATTTCCTGGAATAGATGCAAAATAATACCACTAGACGATCTTACTGCATGTAGCAACGTGACATGCAGCTATGCTGGCAAAGAGAAGAACAAGGGACAACAAGTCCCCAGCCAGAGAACTGGTCGGAAACAACACAACGTGGTGGTCTAACCAAGCAGCAAGAAGACGGCCCGGCCAGCAGAAAGAAATCGGAAAGCAGAAAGCAAGCAAGGTATGTTGCAGACCCCCTACTAATCAAGAACCCCCACTAAGTAGACGCTTATGGGGTATACAACATGCTATCCAAAGATGCCGCACGCTGGGATCGCCTCGTCCAGACCGATAACATCAGAAAGTCTCCTTCCTAAGAAATCGACCCTGGTGAGATTCGAAACCCGGGTCTCGTGGTCAGAAAGCGAACGTTCTAACCACTCAGCAACGCGCCCATAGTCCATTCTCCATATCTACAAATCTACCATTTGCCTATGCATTGAATACTGTTGGTTGTCAGCAAAAAGGACAACCCAACATGCAAATTACATATTGGAGATTTCAAAATCAAACGAGTACAACAATTTAAATACCTGGAAAATTGTTTTAACAGAGGGACGGAAAGCGTGACACTGAAATGCGAAGGCGCATTGGAATAGCCAAAGATGCCTTCCAAAAGCTAAGCAAAGTATTAAGAAACAGAAAAAATCGTTAGAAACAAAAAAAAAGAGTATGTACACTATTTACATTGTTCGGAATCTTATCCTCATCTTTTTTGTCATACCCACAGCATTTCGGCTGTTGTACGCTCCGGCCTTCTTCACTTGATATTTGTTTGAATTTCAAACCGAACCCCAGAAACGCTAACTAACGGCCAAAACGTTGTGTATGTGAGAATAAAGATGAGGTCAACAGTTCAAACAATGCAAATAGTGTAAATAAGACATGCATATGACACAGTGTTGATAACAAACACAATCATAGCCAAAGATGCCTTCCAAAAGATAAGCAAAGTATTAAGAAGCAGAAAAAATCGTTAGAGACAAAGAAATGAATATGTACACTATTTACATTGTTCGGAATCTTATCCTCATCTTTTTTGTCATACCCACAGTATTTCGGCTGTTGTACGCTCCGGCCTACTTCAAGTAATATTTGTTTGAATTTCGAACCGAACCCAGACTAGCCAATCATCAGAAAAACTAACTAACGGCCGAAACGTTGTGTATGTGAGAATAAAGATGAGGTCAACAGTTCAAACAATGCAAATAGTGTAAATAAGATATGCTGATGACACAGTGTTGATAACAAACAATCAAACTGCACGGAACTCCTACAGAAGGTAGTGAAGAAAATCAAGAAGAAAGGGTTAAACATCAATTGCAGCCAGAATGGATGATATGTTAGCAAAAGGGACAGCCAAACACGCGAATTACAAATTGGGGATACCAAAGATTAATTTTACTCCTCTTTAACTCTTTTAAATTCATGTACATATATCGACGGCTTCAATCTACAAAGGTTCAAGTGCAGCGTCAATCGCTACCTGCTTTCTTCGTAATCGCTCCTTTTTCCCTCTCTCTAATTGCCTCTAACCCTGTATACCCTACCTCTTGTAACCCCTAACGTGCAAGTGGCACTTCTGCCTTGCTTGGGGTGACTCTGATTAAAATATATATATATATATGTGTTTAATTACAAATTATTTATTTTAACAGACATTTCCCAGTTTTCTTATTTTTAGATTATTATTGTTTAGAATTAGGACGTTAGGATCTTTAATATAAAAAGAATCTTGGTCGAGTGAATTTCTTACAAGCATTTATCTTTTTTTGACTATATTATAACTACTGCTACTTCTACTACTAGTAGTACTATTATTATTATTATTATTGTTATTATTATTTATTTCCTTTAATTTCTGATATATACTTATTTCTTTTCCGGATCCCGTCCAGAGACCTAAGGTCAGAAATAACATCATGACATTTTTCACTGAAAAAAAAAAAAAAAAAAAAAAAAGAATTCGAAATGTTTTACATAGATAAAGCCCTTCGTAAGGTGTGGGCTGTACTCGTGAGAACAATTTTTTGAATTTCTCTAAGGCACGGTCGTCCAGGGATCCCTTCAAGGAGTCTGTTGGAGTCTTTTCCAATCAATCCGAGAGCTCCAACTACAACTGGGATTGTGGAGGTTCTCGTATGCCACATTTTTGAGATTTCGATTTCAAGGTCCTTGTATTTTGATAGTTTTGGAAGATCTTCAAAGATACATTGCAATCTGCAGGTACTGCCATATCAATAAGAGGCAATTTTTTTCTTTGCGATCTCTAATCACAATGTCCGGCCGATTATTATTATTATTATTATTATTATTATTATTACAACAAATAAAATAAATGTTCAACTTTACCTACTTCGCAGATATGGTTTCAACTCATCATGAAGTTTGACAGTAAAATGTTACTTTCACACTCTCCGACGAGCGGATACTATATCTGCAATACTCCGAATCGACAGGATAAGTGGAACGTTTAGATTTTTATAGTTTTTAATTGTGAGGACATCGACAAAAACAAAGAGAATATATAGACATATAAAGGTGTATTCTTTATTTATATATCTTTATTTATGTATACTTATATCGGCTGATGTCAAGAGGAAAGGTCATTTAAGTACAACTTTTCTCAAGCAATCAGAATATTTGATGGTCGTATACGATTAAGTGTCAACAGGGGAAAACTAAATTGTTTTTTTTTTTATGACCAGGAAAGGAGACGGCAAAAAAAACAAAGAAACTTTTACGGTCATGTAAATATTTGCCGATGAGTAATTTTTAGGAAAAAATGTTTACGATGGGGAGAAAAAAAAAAGATGTTAAATAATTGTTTAACCTTTGGCACACCAAATTCTTTCTCGAATTGTTCTCACTGCCACTGTATTTTTAAAAATATTTTGTATACTAATAAAAAAGTTGAGTCATATTTTGATGTAATTTTACATAATGTAAAAGGATGCATGCAGAACATCTTTTAAAAGTTTAACAATAATTCTTCTGCTGCCATTTAATTAAATACAATTTGATGTACGTAGGTCCTTACTTTCTGTACAAACAATTATTTTTATTTCATGGGTGACTTTCGATGGATTTCGCAATTAATTTTTGATTATTTCCAAATTTATTTCCAAGTTATAAAAATTATAATACAAAAGAAATTCTCAATATTTCTGAGATGAGGTATTATGTACACTATTTACATTATTTGGACTGTTTGTCCTCATCTTTGTAAATTAAGTAGTAAATCCCCTTTCAATGCATTTTCATAGTAAATCCCTTTAGTATCTGTCTATATTTCTGAGATGAGGTATTATGTACACTATTTACATTATTTGGACTGTTGTCCTCATCTTTGTAAATTAAGTAGTAAATCCCCTTTCAATGCATTTTCATAGTAAAATCCCTTTAGTATCTGTCTATATTTCTGAGATGAGGTATTATGCACACTATTTACATTATTTGGACTGTTGTCCTCATCCTTGTAAATTAAGTAGTAAATCCCTTTTCAATGCATTTTCATAGTAAAATCCCTTTAGTATCTGTCTATATTTCTGAGATGAGGTATTATGTACACTATTTACATTATTCGGACTCTTGTCCTCATCTTTGACACCATATTTATCACAACGTTTAGGCCGTTGTACGAAGCGTACAACAGCCCGAAACTGTGTGATAAATTGTGAAGTTCTTAGAGCAAATGAAGCAATTCCAGAATAATTCTTTAATAAAGAAATGGATAAATTTGGAGTTGTTATGGATAGTTCTACATATAAAATATACTAGCTTAAAAGCCGCCCTATCAGGCAGCATTTAAACTAGTTCCTGTGGAGGGTTCTTCATTGGGCCTTCATCACAATAGGAAGAGTAGATGCAATAGGCAACAGTAAACTACAAAAGAACTCAAAATTAATCACTGCATTTAAGAATTACATTAATATTTAAGCTTGTCTTTTAAAAGTTCAATGATAATTCTTCTGTCGCTACTTAATTTAAAGACAATTTGATGTACGTAGGTCCTTACTTTCTGTACAAACAATTATTTTTATTTCATGGCTGACTTTCACTGGATTTTGCAAATTAATTTTCATTCTTTCCAAATTTATTTCCAAATTATAAAAATTGTAATTGTACAAAAATATTTGTCACAAAAATTACGTTAAAAAAAACCCCGAAAAATCACCGAAAACAATCGCAGTAATAAAAACATGGAAATCCCAAATTTCAGGATTACGGTTCCGGATTAAGTCAGGAATGTTTTTAATTTGCTGACTGAGTCAGTGTTATAACCTTACGGTTAGTAAGAAATACAAGATAAAACGCAGTGGTGAAATTAATAAAGAAATGTATTACGGAAAATATCTTACAAAGTATGCGTCGTATTTGGGAAGACTTACTGCCTTCACCAAGTGGTATTTAACTGGCTACCCACGTGTCAGGATGTGGCACAAGGCCGGGGTTTTATGTGGGGTAAATCCGAGCCCGTAGGCTCGGGCAAAAATACTCCCCAACCCCGCATACACGGGGTCGGCTTGTCTACCTTCCCAGTCTAGACTCTGCCCTTCGGCACAGCCTCGACTGGGTTCCTCCCTGTCAGAAGGCAGAGAGTTCGACAAAGCTTGCCGAGAGCCAGGCAGCGAACTGCCTGACTGGCTTCACCGAGTGCCACCTTGACGCTTAGGTCAGCACATTTATCGTCTCTGAGCAAGTCCACTCCTTCGTGCAATGGGTAGATCAGCTTACCCCACAGCAGTCAGCCTGATTCCAAAATGGTAAGATATGTTGGGCTATCGTCTCTAGGAGTAAAGTTGAATAAGATTGACACACTGACATTCGCATTTATTATATACATTTGTGCCTATTTTGACCTCAGTTGTTATTTTGTGACTATTTTGATCTCAAGGCAAAGAGAAGCATGAGTTCTCTCTTCCGTTTCTATTCCTACTAACTCGTTTTCTTGTGTTTGGCACAATAATTTAGATTTTGATAGACAGTCAAAAAAACGAATGTGGCCCTTGAGTAATCTCAACATTTTTATATAACTGCTCAATGTATCTACAGTTTATGAAAGGTCAAACCTGCACCAAGTAATGTCAATGTAGATTAGTATCTAAATGCCTTGGAATATTTATATTAAGATAGAATTAATTTTTGTTTTATCTGATTTACCTCAAGCAAGGCATTAAAGTCACTAAGACGCAAGTGGTTACTGGATGTGAAAGAATAAGAAAAAACAGAAACATTATTGAAATTATCATTTTAGTCAGTTCTAGATTTAACCTTTTTTAAACCAAATTCTTTCTCGAATTCTTCTCACTGCCACTGCATTTTTTAAATTTTGTATACTAATAAAAAGATGAGTAATATTTTGATGTAATTTTACATATCTAGAAGAATTCAAATGGCATCAGAAAATGGAAGTTTAGCTGTATTTGAAAGTGGTAGTGGGCTATTTTCAGCTTAAAATACCAGAAATAACAGATGACAAGTCTTTATTTATAGCAACTGTCACAAAGCAACAGAATGCAGCTACAGCTGTAAAGAAAGAGAAATCTATGGTGAAAATTGTCGCCTTTCGTGTGGTAGAGGTTAAGTTATAAGTAGTCAGAGTTATCTACCCTTAATCCCTTTATTTTGTATAGGGGTTAGTTATCTGCCCCTAGTTCCTTTGTTACCAGTGTTCTTATAGGGGGCTAGTAGTAGTCTCTGTTAATAAAAAATACACCTTGCATGTTAAAAACGTACAAAATGTGGTTGAGATCATTTTGTTATTTTGCACCTGTTTTGACCTCAAGGAGAAGAGAAGTACAAATTCTCTCTTCTGTTTGTATTCCTACTAACTCGCTTCTTGTGTTTGGCACAAGAATTTAGATTTGATAGACAGTCAAAAAAACGAATGTGGCCCTTGTGTAATCTCAACATTTTTATATAACTGCTCATTGAATCTACATTTTATTAAAAGGTCAAACCTGCACCAAGTAACCATGTCTATTAGTATAGGTCTTGTCAATGTAGATTAGTATCTAAATGCCTTGGAATATTTATATTAAGATAGAATGTAATTTTGTTTTTAATCTGATTTACCCCAAGCAAGGCGTTAATGTCACTAAGACGCAAGTGTTTACTTGATGTGAAAGAATACGAAAAAAAAAAAACAGAAACATTGTTGAAATTATCACTTTAGTCAATCCTTGTTAACCTTTACCACACCAAATTTGGCAAAATGGAAAAATTAAATATAATTCCAGACATATAAAAACCAATGGAAAACTTGCCCGTCAAAGCTAAAGACAGTTCGAGTTGATCCACTTTTCAACGACAAAATCGCATAAATAGACAAATTTCAATCAGACCACAGAGAAGACACCAGATATCACAGAAAGAAGCCGATAGATACTACACGCCCCGAGAAGAAGCTACGGCTTCGCTCGGATGCGACATATCATAGACTTTATAACTCTTTCGCCACTTCTTAAACACGCACTTACCACAATACCTCCTCTCTCATATTATTACTTCACCAGCATCAGCAATTTGAAAATGAACAACTTCGACCTAGTAAGTTCAATTACTATTCACTTATCACTACTCTCTCGTCGACTTCAAATCGCATACACCGGACACATCACTTAAAGAACAACCAAACGTCTTTCCACATACCTTGAGCAATTGAATAACGACTCTGAACAATCTCTAGCATTAACTCTTACTTTGAACACCAAATTCTTATGAACAACTCAAACATTCAACCTTGTGCCATACGCAAACATTTGAGTCGTCTCCTGTAAAATACAGAACACTCTCACAAATGTTTATATAAATATGAAATTCTTTAAAACATAACTTAACAAGAACAGTAAGTACAATTTATCCAACTTTCTGCCATACAAGAACATTGATACTTCATTTGTACACAGCAAATCTTCTATCTTTTATATAAAATGTTATTATATTTGTTATACCTTCGTTCTTGTGATTTGAATTTATCTACCTTCTTGGGATCATTCATACATTTCTGCTGGTGAGTTGATCCCAACGAAAACCCTTCTGAATCTTTATTCAACCTTCGTTAAAATACTACATACTTATCCCCACGCACCACCATAATGACTTTTCATGTTACTAGCTTAAAAGGCGCACTATAGGGCGGTATTTAAGCTACTAAGCTGCGGAGGGCTCTTGATTGGTCCTTCATCACAATAAGTATTATTGTATAATATAATATAGTATAATGAGTAGATGTGATAGGCAACAATACACTACAGAAGAACTAAAAACTAAAGAAAATTACAAATCACAGTTATTTCAATTTCTCTGACTTTTCTTTAAAATATATATCTACGAGATTATTTTGAATATAGATTTAGTTTTGAGTTCTTCTGTAGTTTATTGTTGTCTATCACATCTACTCATCCCAACTTATTGTGATGAAGGACCAATCAAGGGCCCTCCGCAGCTTACTAGCTTAAATGCCGCCCTATCTTTACGGCGCTAAGTTTTTTTGTTTTTAATGTATTTTTAAAACAAATACAAAAACAAAACCCTACCCATACCCCTACTCCTGCCCCTACCCCTAATCCTAATCCAAAAACATAGAAAACAAAAGTCATGGAAACATAGAAATCCAAAAAATCATCCGAATTTATTTTCAGCGAATGATGGAACAAGCGATAAATCCCACATGGCCGCCATGTATTCTCTGCTAATTAAACCGAATTTTGACTCCTTCTCTAATTGTAACCGTCTTCTTAGGCTTTATTTGGTGTTTGAGCAATTAAAGCTTGAGGGTCTACTGTTCGATTAAAATATGTTTTACATGAAAATATTAAAAATAAGATATAAAAAAATAATTAGCGCCGTAAAGAGTCACTAGCGCCATTTTGTTTCATAGAATGGGTTCGTTTTGTTTTGTTTTATGGGTGAGTGTTTAAACTGTTCATTTATTTTATTTTATCGGAGGTAGGTCACTTTTTTCGGAGGTTTATTTATTTATTTATTTTTGTTTAATTGTTTTGTTTTATCGGGGGTCGTTTTTTGCCTTATATGCGTGTGTACATTTTTTTTATTAAGAGGTTTCGTCGCTATTGCATATCCAGGGCCAAGCATTTGTCGTTTCATCTCCGGTTTCGAACTACCGGTTCAGTTTTTGCTTAATCACTTGTTTACTACTGGATTATCCACTCCATTGCCTATAATTATGTTCCCGTCACTTTGGGATTTTCAGTGTTTTAATTTATTTTGTTAACTTATTAAATAAAAGCAATTTGAACTTAAGTCTTTCATTTTATTTTGCGTATGGCGGCATGGGGAAATAGAAAAACATCGCGGAGAAAAGGAACACGAAATGATAAATGAAAGATGGCGGCATGTAATCACTGAAAATCACTGAAAATCATACGAAAGTTTGTTTTGTTTTTATATAACTGTATCCATCGTGTTACGTTACATTTTTTGCTTGAGAAATACTTCTGGGGGGTAAATTGTTCGTTTAAAATATTTTGGCGCTCTTCGTCTCATCACCTAATGTATTCGTTTCGGTTTGTCTGCGTCTCCTCGGACGCTGGTTTTTTATGTATCTGAAAATAACAGCGTATCAGAAAATAGTTTATACAGCGTTCCTGACTGAAAATATTTTAAACAGTTTACTTAAAAAAAATGAAAATTGTTTTTAAAAAATAAATTTGCCCCCCTAAATTTTACTGACCAGTAGCATTTTTTATGTTTTAAAAAATAAATAACTTAATCCAAAAGAAATGAAAACATATTATGTGTTTTTGTAGGTACCTCTACTAATTCCAGTAAAATTTACTACACCTAAGGTTTACATTTAAATTTTTAATATGAAAAATCATTTTTGAACGTTAATTTTTAGCTTAATAGAAAGCTAAAGGATTAAATTTAATATTTCTAGTTAGCAAAATATTCTAGTGTATTTCAAATAAAAATTATATAGATTTGAAAAATAATTTAAAAAATTTTTGACTTTCAGTCGCCATTTTCGATTTTTTAAGAAGTTTGTAAACAAAACAAACTTCTAGATTTTAAAATCTGCAAAAAAATTAAAATATAATTTTGACACCTTATTTAAGTAAAAATAGCAAATTTAAAGTTAAACCAATCTGATTTAAAAAAAATATTAATTCATTATCGGATAAAACATATATATAACTATTTATAAACAACTGGTCCTGTAAAATTTACTGTGACAGTTACATCATAAATCGATCTCGTCTGTCATCGCCTGTCAAAAACGATGTAGGGACGACTCGAACTGGCAAACGAAATTTTCTGTAAAGCGGGGATAACTCTGAACTCGTGACTTTTTCATAATTATGTGACGAAAATTAATCCATAGATGAAAATAGTAAATTGTTAAATGTAAAACAAAAATATAGAAATTATTTTTAAAATATCCTAGGTCAAATACTTATATTATGATTTTCTATTTTTGTATTTTTAAATGTGCTTTCCACATTTTATAAAAAAAATAAAGCCCGCGTAATAATGCAGAATTTTAAACGATTTTTAAATTATTATAAATTATTATACTTAAAATTTTGCAAAAAGTAAAAAATTCTTCTAAAAATTCATTATTCATCGAAAATTTTTTTTAAAGAGAATAGTGTCCTTAATATAACTTATCGGTAAAATAAATTAAAAGCTTTGCTAATTAAATCTTTTATTTTAGCATTCAGAGCAGATTTTCGATAAAAGTGGGTTTAATTAAAAAAAAAAAAATAATTGATGATACAAATTCTCCAATGACTTCTGCATTTAACTAAAATAAAAAAAATTTCCCCGCGCAATTTAATTTCTCGAAATTTCATGAAATTAATTAAATGGAGGGGGGGTTAACATACGTAAAAAAATATTTTTTACCAAAATTTTTTAAAACAAAAGGTTTCAAAAATAATTTCATTATTTTGTGAATATGTCGTGAAAATTTAATTAAAATCTGACGATTATTTGTTTTTTGCTCAATTTTTAAATCGAATGTGTCTGTCACGCCAAAATGACGCAAAAAAAGCTATTGTAAAGACTACGTAACTTTTTAGTTTACGCTGACGTAAACAAAACAAGATTTTTAACTAAAGCTTTGAACGTGTTAGAAGGGGTTAAAAATTTTTTTTTAAATAATTTAAAAAAATAGCTCGTTCTTTCCTCTTAATAATAACATAAACATTCTGACGATAAAATTTTGTTTTTATTAAGTTTGGGACATTTTATATAATCCTATGCTTTTTTTATCGAAAATAGTGGAGGTACTTAGTTTTTTGTTATAAATAAAAACACCCCCCGCCCCCCCCCCAAAAAATGCCAAAAAAAACCCCTTCTTGTTGTTGTTTTTACGTTCATGATCCCGAATAAACAGTTGAGACGCAGTTATTTTCAGATATTAAAAAAGACCGGCGTCCGAGGAGACGCAAACGAAGCGAAACAAATGCATTACGTGATGAGACGAAGAATCTCCAATATTTTTTTCTAAAAAAAAAAACCGTTAACATAAAAAAAAAATCGTAAATATTTGCGGACCCGAATGGCCCTAGATATGCGATAGCGCCGAGGTTTCTTTTTTTTTTGTTTTATGTGCGTGGGTTCAGTTGTTTTATTTAATAAGAGATGGATCATTTATCTTGTTTTATGGGCGGGGCTTCAATTTGCTTTATTTTATGGGAATGTGTCCATTTGCTTTGTTTTAGATTTCATTTGGTATGAATGGCTTTGTTTTATTTTTTAGCCGTGATCATTTATTATTATATACTAGCGGTCTGACCCGGTTTCACTCGGGTATTGAATGCCTTTTGTTTAAATATTTATGGAATTTTGGGTATTTGGCGGTGCTAATACATCAATCGAACCAATAAGGTTAAAAAGATAGCCATAAGTAATGGTCTTGTCGATTTTCATCGGAATTGCTTGACAATCTTGCAAACGCCACTGCGTTTAGTACTTAGTAACCGTAGTGGCCAATGGTTTAGCCGGGGGGGGGGCACAGGGGCCGCATTATTGATCGCATCGTAATGGGACCCTCTATATTGGGTGCGCTAAGAGGTAAGGATACTATGTGTAAAATTTGAGCAAAATCGAACAAAGCGTCTAGGAGGAGTTTAATGGAAACAGACAGAAAGACAGAAAAACAGAAAAACAGAATGACAGAGACTACAACTTTATATAGGTAGAGATTATTATTATTATTATTATTATTATTATTATTATTATTATTATTCCATTGTAATTTATGATCTTTTCTATTGTCCAGTAATGCTGCCCAGGCTTCTGGATTCCTTTCAACTAAAATAAAAAAAAGAAAAGTGCGGTTTAATTCTGAATAAACATTCACCTCGGCGATCTGAATGCATTGCAAGCAAGCTAAAAAAAGAGGAAAGACTGTCATGGCTGCAATCAATAAAACCAAATACGGAATTGGCTGCAATCAATTTTTATGGCATGCAACATGGTCCAGCAAGTGGCTAATTGCCACACTTGGATAGGCCAGGTCTGCATTTCTAATGCTGAATATAAATAGAAAACACAAGTCGCATATATTATTACATTGAGTAAAAGTAACGTTTAGAAAATTTTTTTTACCCAATTTCATATTGTAATCATACTTATCATACCGTCTTAATCTTGTGCCAGCAGCACATAGGCCATTAAAATGTAAAATATTTGCATGCGTTTTATGGAGATAGTTACATACATAAATAATTCTCTGTTAATAAGCTTGTCTCACTAGAAATCAATTACGTCTGAAGAGTGATTTCGATCCTCACTGGTGACCCTCACTTTCGGCCCTGTACCACATCTACGCTGCGCTTCGAAAATCACCAGAACACTTCGACGTGGTGTAATGATTAGAAAGCTTGTCTCACTAGATCAATTACGGACTGAATAGTGAGTTCGATCCTCACTGGGTGCCCCATACATTCGGCCTTGTGCCACATATAAGATGCGGTTCGAAATCGCCAGGACACTTCGACGTGGTATAATGATTAGAAAGCTTGTCTCACTAGATCAATTACGACTGAATAGTGAGTTCGATCCTCACTGGGTGCCCATACATTCGGCCTTGTGCACATTTAAGCTGCGGTTCGAAAATCGCCAGGACACTTCGACGTGGTATAATGATTAGAAAGCTTGTCTCGCTAGATCAATTACGACTGAATAGTGAGTTCGATCCTCACTGGGTGCCCCTACATTCGGCCTTGTGCCACATATAAGCTGCGGTTCGAAAATCGCCAGGACACTTCGACGTGGTATAATGATTAGAAAGCTTGTCTCGCTAGATCAATTACGACTGAATAGTGAGTTCGATCCTCACTGGGTGCCCCATACATCGGCCTTGTGCCACATATAAGCTGCGGTTCGAAAATCGCCAGGACACTTCGACGTGGTATAATGATTAGAAAGCTTGTCTCGCTAGATCAATTACGACTGAATAGTGAGTTCGATCCTCACTGGGTGCCCCATACATTCGGCCTTGTGCCACATATAAGATGCGGTTCGAAATCGCCAGGACACTTCGACGTGGTATAATGATTAGAAGCTTGTCTCGCTAGATCAATTACGACTGAATAGTGAGTTCGATCCTCACTGGGTGCCCCATACATTCGGCCTTGTGCCACATATAAGCTGCGGTTCGAAAATCGCCAGACACTTCGCGTGGTATAATGATTAGAAAGCTTGTCTCGCTAGATCAATACGACTGAATAGTGATTTCGGTCCTCACTGGGTGCTCCATACATTCGGCCGAGCATCACATCTAATTGGTCTTTCCTCTTAATAGTAACTTAAACGTTTTGACGATAAAATTTTGTTTTCGTCAAGTTTAAGGCCGATTTTCTATCGTGCTATACTCATTTTCTGCGATCTAATGAAGATACCTACAGCGTATCACATCGTTACATTAGTGTTGGCGGTTCGTATAGCATGTCGTAAGTCCGGGTGGTCGTTAAACGTGTAGGTCGTTAAGTGAGGGGAGCCTGTATAATTCCCTTCATGTGCAGTAAAAGAAAAAACTCTCTCTCTATTAGCCTTAAATTACATAAAAGTCATTTACGGATATTCTGTATTTTGAATGAAGACGTTATTCGAAATGACCACTAAATTCCAATGCAGAATCCAGCAATGGATAACTCCTCTTACTTTTAGGAACTGTCTATTTGAGGGCGCTAATGGCCCCTTATAAATAAGCGGGCACTCATGACGCGATCTCTCTTTCTCTTTTCCTGACACAAGCCGGAGATGTGAGCACAAGCAATGGGGGGGGGGGGGGGGCGTGTACGCTCGAGAGCGCATTCACACCCAAACACACATATACGCATTCTATCCTTTTCGACGGACAAACCCAAAATGTTTCTTCTTAACGAGTGCACACACGCACACGCACACACACACACACACACGTACGAACACACAAAACAATGAACCTCAAAATCATTAATGTTTTACTTCTTTGTGTAACCTTTTGTTCAATGTATTGTAATTGTGTATTTTGTCTAAATACAATTATTCATTAAAATATG
>CAXIWW010000851.1:125000-135000 GCA_964036315.1 Acanthosepion esculentum | reverse complement strand
TTTATTTCTTCATATATATTTAATATATATATATATATTTATTTCTTCATATATATTTAATATATATATATATATTTATTTCTTCATATATATTTAATATATATATATATATATTTGTTTCTTCATATATATTTAATATATATATATATATATTTGTTTCTTCATATATATTTAATATATATATATATATATTTATTTCTTCATATATATTTAATATATATATATATATATTTATTTCTTCATATATATTTAATATATATATATTTATATCTTCATATATATTTAATATATATATATATATATTTATATCTTCATATATATTTAATATATATATATATATTTATATCTTCATATATATTTAATATATATATATATATTTATTTCTTCATATATATTTAATATATATATATATATTTATTTCTTCATATATATTTAATATATATATATGTATTTCTTCATATATATTTATATATGTATTTCTTCATATATATTTATATATGTATTTCTTCATATATATTTATATATGTATTTCTTCATATATATTTATATATGTATTTCTTCATATATATTTATATATGTAGGTATGTCCAATATTTCGCTAAAAAGTGGTATACCTTGACGACAAAAGGTCCCCAAATTGATAACACAATTTTTAACGTTTAAATATTTATGTTCTTATTAAAGAGGAAAGACCAAAATATTTTCTGAATATTTTTTCAGATTTTTTATTCCTTCCTATAAATGTTAAAAATTTTATTAAAAATCTTGTTTTTTTTTTTTTTCGAGTCAAAAAATTTCGTAAAATCGAACTTAGCGACATTTCTGTCGGAAAGATCATAGTTTGTTAGTTAAAAAATCATGAAAAATCAATTACACCTTTTTCTTTTGTTATCTTAGGAAATTTAGAAAGATTAAAGTATACTTAATGTAATTTGAAAGAAACATTACTTACATTTTTAGCAGAAAATTTTTTAAGACAGATATTTCCAACCGTAGTCGTCCTTTTTTAAGGAATTGACAGGCGTTAATTGATGTATGTCAATATATTCACAAGTTACGGCACGGAAATTTATTGGATGGTAGCGCCAAAGTGATATAATTCGTCCTAATTTTAAGTGAATCTGGTTAGTAGATTTTTTTTTTAAAAATTCACTTTCAAATTTTTTTTTTTTTTACCTTACGTTTGAGGAAGAATTCTGCACTGAAAATAACATTTAAATTATGAAAGAAAATCAAATTTTACAAGTAAAAATAAAACAGTAAAAAAAATACATTTTTTTAAATTGAGGTTTATTATTTCAGTCATGAAATATTTTTCTGAGAATATAAAAATTACATGAAACACCATTAATTGAAACGGGTTAACTTAATGAAATGAGATTTTATTTCTTTTTTATTAAGGCAGATTTTTTTCTATTTATTATATGGCAGTAATATGAGTTTTATTTTATTTATTAATAAAATTAACATGCTATGTTGGTTTTGTTTTGACTCAACAAGTATTTTTTTAGTTTGAGTAGTAGCGAGCTAACTCCAGAAAATTTAAACTCCAAAAATCGTTTTAATTGATAATTTGTCGTGTGGATAATAATTCCAAAGTAATGTACAATGAATTTATGCATTCGATTTCAAACTTGAAAATTTGGGTGGACTTCCAAGGGCTTTTTTTTTTTTTTTTTGTAATTGTAAATAGTCGATATTTTCTTTTATCCCACTATTCGATTATATTTGAATAGAAAAAGAAAAAAATTGAAAATAATACGACGATATTCAGAAAACTTGACAAGCGTTGTTTTCTTGTTACCGAACGAATCAAAGCCATTTCTGAAGTAAAAACAAAACTTGCTTCTATCAAAGGAAACTACTCATGTGACATTATTTCAACAATGTGCATCCGTACTTTCGTTGTAGACGATTTTAAATACAATTTTGGAATATTAAAAATTATTTTTAAAATAATTATGGGTGTCAGATTTTAATAAGCTTTCAAATTTATGATCTTTAAAAAGTAGAGAACATAATATATCATTTCCATAAGGTTGCAGAAAGAACTTAATGTATAAATATATAACAACCTTTTGTCATATTGTGTATTTAAAATTGAAAAAAAAAGAAAATTAATGTAAAAATTCATTCTTCATCAAAAATTTTTTTTTCTTTCAGATAATAATTACCTTCGTATATATTATTCAGAAAAGCCATTAAAAACTTTCTTAATTAAATATTGTCTTAGTTTTATTGGGTTTTGTATTTTTACAATTGAGGTAAAAGTTTGGACAATTTCGGACATTTTTTTAACAAAAAAATCGATGATTTAGATTTTTCAAAGTTTTGTGCATTTAATCAAAAAAAAAATTCAGGTTGCAAATAAATTTTTTTTGTGTTTTCATAAAATTAAGTTCGAGGGTGTAACAAATATAAAAAAAAATATTTATACCATGACTTTCAAAGAGACAAACATTTCTAAAATAAGTTCATTCATTTCTGAATAAGTTCTGAAGTTTTCATTAAAATCCAACAAGTAGTTAATTTTTACAAGAATTTCGAAATTAATGTGTCTTTCAACTGACAAAACGCTTAAAAAGGTCAAAATTGGACATACCTAAATAATATTTATATATGTATTTCTTCATATATATTTAAATATGTATTTCTTCATATATATTTAAATATGTATTTCTTCATATATATTTATATATGTATTTCTTCATATATATTTATATATGTATTTCTTCATATATATTTATATATGTATTTCTTCATATATATTTATATATGTATTTCTTCATATATATTTATATATGTATTTCTTCATATATATTTATATATGTATTTCTTCATATATATTTATATATGTATTTCTTCATATATATTTATATATGTATTTCTTCATATATATTTATATATGTATTTCTTCATATATATTTATATATGTATTTCTTCATATATATTTAATATTGGTATGTCCAATTTTGACCATTTTAGCGTTTTTTTTTTTAGTTGTTTTTTTGTCAGTTGAAAGACACATTAATTTCGAAATTCTTGTAAAAATTAACTACATGTTGGATTTTAATGAAATCTTCAGAACTTATTCAGAAATGTTTGTCTCTTTGAAAGTCATGGTATAAATAGTTTTTTTTTATATCTGTTACCCCCCTCGAACTTAATTTTATGAAAACACAAAAAAAATTTATTTGCAACCTGAATTTTTTTTTCAATGATTTAGATTTTTCAGAGTTTTGTGCATTTAATTAAATGCAAAAAACTCTGAAAAATCTAAATCATTGATTTTTTTTTTTTTTAAAAAAATGTCCGAAATTGTCCAAACTTTTACCACAATTGTAAAAATACAAAACCCAATAAAACTAAAACAATATTTAATTAAAGTTTTTAATGGCTTTTCTCAATAATATATACGAAGGTAATTATCTGAAAGAAAAAATTTTTTTTGATGAACAATGAATTTTTACATTAATTTTCTTTTTTTTTTTTCAATTTTAAATACACAATATGACAAAAGGTTGTTATATATTTATACATTAAGTTCTTTCTGAAACCTTATGGAAATGATATATTATGTTCTTTACTTTTTAAAGATCATAAATTTGAAAGGTTATTAAAATCTGACAACCATAATTATTTTAAAAATAATTTTTAATATTCCAAAATTGTATTTAAAATCGTCTACAACGAAAGTACGGATGCACATTGTTGAAATAATGTCACATGAGTAGTTTCCTTTGATAGAAGCAAGTTTTGTTTTTACTTCAGAAATGGCTTTGATTCGTTCAGTACCAACAAAACAACGCTTGTCAAGTTTTCTGAATATCGTCGTATTATTTTCAATTTTTTTCTTTTTTCTATTCAAATATAATCGAATAGTGGGATAAAAGAAAATATCGACTATTTAAAATTACAAAAAAAAAAAACGCCCTTGGAAGTCCACCCAAATATTCAAGTTTGAAATCGAATGCATAAATTCATTGTACATTACTTTGGAATTATTATCAATACGACAAATTATCAATTAAAACGATTTTTGGAGTTTAAATTTTCTGGAGTTAGCTCGGTACTACTCAAACTAAAAAATACTTGTTGAGTCAAAACAAAACCAACATAGCATGTTAATTTTATTAATAAATAAAATAAAACTCATATTAAAATTACTGCCATATAATTATTAATAAATAGAAAATCTACCTTAATAAAAAAGAAATAAAATCTCATTTCATTAAGTTAACCGTTTCAATTAATGGTGTTTCATATAATTTTTATATTCTCAGAAAAATATTTCATGACTGAAATAATAAACCTCAATTTAAAAAAATGAATTTTTTATACCGTTTTATTTTTACTTGTAAAATTTGATTTTCTTTCATAATTTAAATGTTATTTTCAGTGCAGAATTTTTCCTCAAAAGTAAGGTAAAAAAAAAAATTAAATATTAAAGTGAATTTTTAAAAAAGAAATCTACTAACCAGATTCACTTAAAATTAGAACGAATTATATCACTTTTGCGCTACCATCCAATAAATTTCCGTGCCGTAAGTTGTGAATATATTGACGTACATCAATCAACGCCTGTCAAAATAGACCACCCTGGTTGGAAATATCTCTCTTAAAAAATTTTCTGCTAAAAATGTAAGTAATATTTCTTTCAAATTACATTAAGTATACTTTAATCATTCTAAATTTCCTAAGATAAAAGAAAAAGGTGTAATTGATTTTTCGTGATTTCTTAACTAACAAACTATGATCTTTCCGACAGAAATGTCGATAAGTTCGATTTTACGAAATTTTTTGACTCGAAAAAAAAAACAAGATTTTTAATAAAAATTTTTAACATTTATAGGAAGGATTAAAAAATCTGAAAAAATATTCAGAAAATAGTTTGGTCTTTCCTCCTTAATAAGAACATAAATATTTAAACGTTAAAAATTGTGTTATCAATTTGGGGACCTTTTGTCGTCAAGGTATACCACTTTTTAGCGAAATATTGGACATACCTAATTTAATATATATACATATATATGTATTTCTTCATATATATTTAATATATATATATATATATATATATATTTCTTCATATATATTTAATATATATATATATTTCTTCATATATATTTAATATATATATATATTTCTTCATATATATTTAATATATATATATATTTCTTCATATATATTTAATATATATATATATTTCTTCATATATATTTATATATATATATATTTCTTCATATATATTTAATATATATATATATATTTCTTCATATATATTTAATATATATATATATATATTTCTTATATATTTAATATATATATATATATATTTCTTATATATTTAATATATATATATATATATTTCTTATATATTTAATATATATATATATAATTTCTTCATATATATTTAATATATATATATATAATTTCTTCATATATATTTAATATATATATATATTTCTTCATATATATTTAATATATATATATATTTCTTCATATATATTTAATATATATATATATATTTCTTCATATATATTTAATATATATATATATATATATATATATATTTCTTCATATATATTTATATATATATATATATATATATATTTCTTCATATATATTTAATATATATATATATATATATATATATATATTTCTTCATATATATTTAATATATATATATATTTCTTCATATATATTTAATATATATATATATATATTCATTATATATATATATATATATATATATATATATATTCATATATATTTAATATATATATATATATATTCATATATATTTAATATATATATATATATATATATATATATTCATATATATTTAATATATATATATATATATATATATATTCATATATATTTAATATATATATATATATATTCATATATATTTAATATATATATATATATATTCATATATATTTAATATATATATATATATATTCATATATATTTAATATATATATATATATATTCATATATATTTAATATATATATATATATATTCATATATATTTAATATATATATATATTCATATATATTTAATATATATATATATATATATATTCATATATATTTAATATATATATATATATTTCTTCATATATATTTAATATATATATATATTTCTTCATATATATTTAATATATATATATATATTTCTTCATATATATTTAATATATATATATATATTTCTTCATATATATTTAATATATATATATATATTTCTTCATATATATTTAATATATATATATATATTTCTTCATATATATTTAATATATATATATATATTTCTTCATATATATTTAATATATATATATATATTTCTTCATATATATTTAATATATATATTTCTTCATATATATTTAATATATATATTTCTTCATACATATTTAATATATATATATATATATTTCTTCATACATATTTAATATATATATATATATATTTCTTCATATATATTTAATATATATATATATATTTCTTCATATATATTTAATATATATATATATATATTTCTTCATATATATTTAATATATATATATATATATATATTTCTTCATATATATTTAATATATATATATATATATTTCTTCATATATATTTAATATATATATATATATATATTTCTTCATATATATTTAATATATATATATATATATATTTCTTCATATATATTTAATATATATATATATATTTCTTCATATATATTTAATATATATATATATATATATTTCTTCATATATATTTAATATATATATATATATATATTTCTTCATATATATTTAATATATATATATATATAGCTTCATATATATTTAATATATATACCTTTCATAAAATCTTTAATAAAATATATAGTTTAAATTATTACAATGATATCATTTATTATTATACAGTTTTCCTTTAAGGGCCATCCCCCTATTCAAATTGTTAACCTCCCCATTTAGGGATGTGCCTCATTTGTACTCAAACCTTATTACTAACATTGATTTTCGGGTGAGCTGACTGTAAACGTAAAGTGCTCCTATTGAACGACAGAAATTTCCAGCAATGAAAGACCCTCTCAAAGTTGGATTATATTGTTAGTATAGGATAAAATAAAGAAATTCAGATATTTATCATTTTTTCTTCTGTCAAGAATCCATATTGTCACCTTCGAAGTCTGTATTTGTACTAGGAAATGGCATATAAATATAACTCTCTGCAATTACTTTTTCTTATCTTTGTTGTCGTGTTGGATTCGTTTACAGTATACTAAAATACATACAAACGACCGGATTTATTGGCTTTCCGTTCTGATGAACTGTTAATTTTGTCAGGCATTTATATATTCTATCATATATCTGTAATTGTATTGTTGATATTTGTATATTTACTCTGCTTATCTTCTTTTATGCGCCGTGTCCCTTCATGACGTTGGCGATCATTCTTCTTTTGTCTCTTGTATATCTCAATATCATTCGACTTTTACATCCTGTTCTCTCATCCACTTGCTTAAGCCCATTAATTATATTACGCGTTGCTTTCCCATTTCCTTCTATCCGCCCTAGGGTATCAAATTTTCCAAGCCCTCTTTTCTCCTTACGTGTCCCAGAAATTTCAATTTCATTATCCTGATGTTAATTATGAGTATCTTTTTTGTTTGCCTCCTATCCAAAACCTCATCCTTGCTCATATATTCGGCCCATGTTACCCTTAGTATAAATGGACTTCCTATGTGGATAAAGAGGATTTTTTTAAGAAAACATTGAAACATAAAGGATGCTTATACTTAGAATCTGAAAGAGTCAGCTGAAATTTGTTGGACAATGAAAAAATAGGGTTTAGCGAATTTGACACTAACAGTAGATAGTCAGTCTTTGGGCTGGCTAATTTGTAATTGAAATCGGAGGATACAGGGCGTTCAGTAACTGGGCAGTACTACATAAGAACTGAACGGCATATCCTATCCGCTTCGTATATAGTAGGCCAAAATCATAGGATAGGTGGAACGAGGGAAATCTCCCATTATAGATCAAATACTTTTCAAATTCCATGTAATTTACCCGTTTCTACAAAACTTATATGAATGCCGGGAGGTGAGCTTGCAGAACAGACAAAATTTTGTGTTAACAATATCAGCGTAGCAAAAAAATGTAATTTATTCATATATATATATATATATATATATATATATATATATATATATATGAATTGTTCAGCGAGTTTTACGATAAATGGTGTCAACATGGCTAAACATAAAGGAGACTTAGTTTATTTCGTGATTTTTTAGATATTAAACATTCTCTTGGGATGGACAGTTTTCGCATACCGTTACACGATTCTGACAAATTTGATTTTAAACCCCTACACATATATATTTACTCAAGCAGTTTTGTTGAATAATCTATACAGATTCACATATATATGAATAACCTATATATATATATATATATATATATATATATATATGTTATTCATATATACATACATATATATAAATAAGTAGATAGATTATTCATATATATATATATATATATATATATATATATATATATATATATATATAGGTTATTTTAGGATATCACACGGAAAACATGTGAAAATGGCTACACAATTGCAAGCGTGTTTGGATGCGTGTCAACGCATCTCATCAGCTGATTTTAAATTGGCAATCACCTGATGATTTGTAATATCGTGACATAATGTATATTACACACACACACACACACACACACACACACACACACACACACACACACATATATATATATATTTGTATATATAATATCAGATTTTTATTTACAAATATACAGTACTTTTTCTCTCTTAGCTAAAATTTAAATGAGTGTTGTGTTCATAGCAGATCTTCCAAGTTCTCTTGTTTTTAAAATGATGCGTCAAATAACAGACAATTCGGATTTACTTAATTACATTTATTTATTAGATTATGCCCCTTGTTAGAATTTCTAGAATTTTTAGCTTCACTTCGATGCATTACCTAAAATTTCTTCATTCTTTCTCTCCAACTATTTTATTAGATACCATTTGAATGCTTTCAGCAAAAGTCGCTTCCACGTCATGCAAATTGTGCACTGGATTGGCATCTTAATTAGCGCCGATATTCTCAAATCATTTACAGCCGCAAATATGGAGGCTATGCCGCAAAAGAATACGCTGTGGTATGCAGTCCATTTGCCAAAAAATAAAAGACTATGCAAAGAATGATTCTAATACAATCTGCAGATTAAATGTATAAGCGTAAATGCGTATTTCCAAAACGTGACTTTTCTCGCCTTAAAAGACTATGCAAAGAATGATTCTAATACAATCTGCAGATTAAATGTATAAGCGTAAATGCGTATTTCCAAAACGTGACTTTTCTCGCCTTAATATACATTCCGTAATTTCTGGGGGGAAAAAAACTACATTTTAACGTAAGCCTTGCGATCCATCTATGGACCAGCCAAAGGTGTGAAAACATTCTCTCTACTAGTCCTTGAACAAACACCATAAAATAATTGCAAGTCGCATAATGAATAGAAAGCTGTATTATTCGTGTAAAATGGCAAGGAACTGAATGAACAGACAATTACCTTTCGAAACATTGGCATTTACCTGCGCCCAGACATTGACTGGATACCTGGACTCAAACATTGTGTAGTTACTCAGGGTGCAAATAGAGAGCTATTGTAGTTAACAATCAGGACTATAGATAACATCGTTTTAAAAGCTGTTGGCATCGGTGGGAATTATTTACTTTGAAAATTATCGTGAACTCATCGATATAACTATGTGTTAGCCTGTTGATATATCTGTCGACGTTGGTAGTTTTCTTTCCGTGTTTTCATTTGGTATGGTTGGCTGCCAAAGTGTCTATCGATCGTTTGGTCTATCTTTGAGAAATCTATTTTCATCTATGTGTCAATTGGCCTGTCATGTATATCAGATAGTCTCTATCACACTCTCCACTTTCCATTTCATTCTTTCTTTCTT
>CAXIWW010000851.1:100000-117500 GCA_964036315.1 Acanthosepion esculentum | reverse complement strand
ATTATCGGGTATTACACGGAAAACGAGAAAATCGCTAAACAACCGAAGTTGTGTTTCGGTGCGTTTCAATGCCTCTCAGCAGGTGATTGTAAATTTAAAATCGCCTGTTGGAATGTAATATCCTGAAATAAAGTATATTACACTACTTTGTATTGAGCCCTCTTTTAAATT
The DNA here is from genome assembly GCA_964036315.1 of Acanthosepion esculentum. NCBI lineage: Eukaryota > Metazoa > Mollusca > Cephalopoda > Sepiida > Sepiidae > Acanthosepion > Acanthosepion esculentum. Next base: position 117,329 of record CAXIWW010000851.1, on the reverse strand, counting down.
AAACGTTATGAACTTTGATATTGTACTCTTTGTTCTCATCTTGCTTGGAGATATATATATATATATATATATATATATATAACACAGGCACACATAGAAAAGAATGGAAACGTGAAATGTTGACGATAGTTTGAAGAAAAATATATTCGGAAAGATGTTTCTACATATGTTTTTATATTTGTTTGTTTGTTGTTTTTTTTTTTTGTTTTACGGTTTATTTAATGCCGACAAGATTTTTATTATGGTATTTTTTTTTCTTCAAAAATACATAGCTGGTAATAATTTTTTACAAAGTACTTCTGGTATTAAAACCTATTTTCCACTTTCATAGTGTTTTGACTTCAGTTTGGGTGTTAACTATTTACCCATAGCTGGGACCATAACAGATGTTACCACTCCGGGTCAGGGTGGACCTGGGAAAAACAACAATTAAGATGTGGTTTATCGTCTTAACCATGACGCAGATGTAGTTTATCGTCATACCCCGGACGGTTTTATGTTTGTATATAATCAATTATTGAGCCTATCGTGAATACTGCTGATGTCTGGTTTATTTTTTGTCATGTCCTCCATTATGCTTCATGGTTTTCGTTGATGAATGATTGCAGGTATATAAATCATGATATTTCCATGAACTTGTTTCAAATACGAATAATTACGTCAATAAGCAATGCAAATGCAAAAATGTGATGAAATCCGCTTCGCTTTTGAAGCTGTCGCTGCTGGCTTTCCAAATTATTTTAATCAAAACCTCATCTTGCGTTTTGGTTATTAAAAAAAAAAACACTTTTGATATTGATTGACATACGTCAGCGGTTTTAAGAGAAAATTAAAATAAAAACAGGATAATATAATTTGAATGAACATGACAGCGTACATTTATGCATGATATTACAAGAGTGTAAAATATGCATAAAATACTTGCGAAAAGATTTTAACTGAAAATGAAATCCTTATCTCGTGTTACACGGCCTACTTCACACGTTAACCCCTTTTTCGGTCATAACTCCGTTTTCCGATTTTTTCCAAATTTTCTATGTAGATTACATATGACGCACACATTGTCTGACGTGAAAGTTTGGTTTAGATTAATTCAGTTAAGTGGAAGAAATCTGCGAAAAAACTAGGTCTAAAGTCCTTTTTTGGCATTTAGCCAATAGTTTCTTCATATGATTCCATCCTAAATTGGCATTTGAACAACCTTTACAGCAAAGATTAGGATTATTGAAGCGTAAAAAGGGAAAAATCGGAAGAACCTCTTATTAACCCCAGCTTTACAGTAAACGTTCAAAAAAGGAGGGGGCCGTTCATGCGTTTGCACTTGCAGTTGAATCAAGCTCTGACGCTTCATCCGTTTTTGTTTGATTATTAGATCTGTGAACAATGACATACTATGTGAAAATTATGGCCATAGGAAATTTATTGAATATCTAAAACTTTGAAACAATTTAACCCCGAGCAAAGACCACACAAGAAGTTTTTCCTTTATTGAGAACAATCGAACACTTGCAAAGGACATACCGTGAAAAAGATGAGGGGGTAGCTTTGTATACCAACGGATGATGAATGCAAGTGGGAACGCAGGCAGACATTTCTAGATAGGGTGGTAGGGTTATACGGGAGTACGGTTATACAATTGCTGCAACGATGGTACCTTGGTTAGTGTATGTATGTATGTGTATATATATAATTTAACCCCGAGCAATGACCACATTCTTGTGCTTTATTTCTAACGTATAAGATGCAAGAAATTTGACTCGGGATATTAAAATGAAGGATATTATCATAGCCAGCCATAGCGTCTCAGATATCGAGAACTTCTTTAAAGTAGCCTGATAAATAGAAGGAATAATGGTTGACGCCGTGCGGACACCTCGAATGTACCTACAGATTCACATCAAATTCCCTTTCTGTCTGATGAACCTAGGGATCCGAGGCAACACGGACAATCCTATGTGCTTCCACTTCTTCCTGTTGAACCGCAGAATCAGTGACAATGCTTATATTTATGTGCAAGAAATGGCGGTCAGACTTTGCTTCGATCGTGCGCCCAAAAGAATTTCACTAGGACATCTCTAACATGGTTCAGACATATTTGACCGAGAACTTAATGTCTTCCAGATGTTGGATCGTTGCTTTCATGATTAAATAATCCAGACATCGTGAAACATTTACCAACTTCTTTTCTTTCTTTCTATGTGCCATGTCCTTTCAGGACGTAGACGATCATGGCTCTCCACCTCCCTCTATCACCTGCAGCTCTCAAACTCGTCCTGTCATCCACTTGCTTACGTCCGCCAGATAAGTCGCACGTTGTTTTCTCTGGCCCTCCTTCCTCATTATCTGTCCCAGAAACTTCAGCTGCCTCTTCCTGATATTAACTGTAAGCCTCCTCCTTGTTTGTGATCTCTCTAAGACCTCATCGTTGCTCACACGCTCGGTCCATGATATCCTTAGCATCCTTCTGTAGAACCACATCTCTGTTGCCTCAAGTCTCTTCTCCATCTTTGAGGAACTCGTCCAACATTCGCTGCCGTAAAGAAGGACAGATGTCACGTAAAAGTTCAGTGTTCTTTTCTTTGTTACCAAAGATATCCTTCTGTCTCGCAGTACTCTGCCCAGCTTTTGGAATGTGTCTAGCAAAGAGTAAATACTAAGTTCTGTTTGCAGGTCACCAGCGCGAACTTGATAGCCAGAGTAAAGCCAGATACGGTCATGAAGTTCCTTCGGAGAAAGTCCTTGATACTGAGAATGATTTTTTAAAAATTGAATTTTGTCCAATGTGCCCTGTTCATTCAGGCCGTAGTAATCATAGCTTTCTACAGCTTTCTGTATTTTTAGCGGTTTAGCAATGTTTGTCCTTTCGCTATCAATCCCAATCGCGGTTCTGTTATCCATTTACCGAAACACGATGAGTGTTTTACTCTGTTCTTTCCTTCGTTTCTTGCCTTCAGTGTGTGTGTGTCATATTCTTTAAGCCGTCTTTCCTCATTATGTGTCATAACATTTCAACTGTATTTTTTCTGGTTCTAAGTTTAACCGTGTTTTTTTTTTGTTTTTTTTTTTCGATTTTCTTTAAAACTTTCACGTTGATGACATGTTTAGTTCGTGATATTCTCAGGATACTTCTTTACAGTTAATTGGACTGAATATTCTTGGTTTTCTTCATAAGTTATTCTTATTGTTTTGAATACGTGTTAGTGACATATAAAAGTGTAACTAAGGTCTGCTCAGCATAGTTGCAGTATAAACCGCAGATGGTCTCTGTGGGTGTTGAATAAACACAAAATGCGCCTGTGCAAGTTTTTGCAATAGGGATTGGATATCCGCCCTAGTAGACGGGTATCTGCGAATATGAGTGGACAGCTATACTATACTAGTGACATACACACATATATATATATATATATATATATATATATATGTATATATATATATATATATGTAAGACATTTTTTATGTTTATACATTCTATTTATAGATACAAATATTATAGTAAATGCTTTGCTTATAATAAACATATTAACAACATTTACCGGCCTGAATGTCCGAGAACTTATCATAAAAATATGCGTCCTCAGACAGGAATAGAAACTGTATCCTATACGAAACCGTCATATAGCCTGATATGCCTTAATCGATTGGGCCACAGAGAAGCGTTTGGTTATGAAGGTCAATTTTACTGTTTTTAAACAAAATTCTCCATGATTTTCTCTCATACATTCATATCTGCTCAATGCGTATCGAAATGTAAACAAATGATATCACACATTATGAAATGGACAAAGTCCAACAATCATTTTTTAAGACATTTTTATGGTTATACGTTCTTTTTATACATACAAATATTTAAGTAAATGCTCCGTTTATAGGACGCATATTTTCGATGAAAAATTCTCGGACATTCAGGCCGGTAAATTTTGTTAATACCGTTTATTATAAACAGAGCATTTATTTAAATATTTGTATCTATAAAAGGAATGTATAAACATAAAAAAAATGGATTAAAATAATTGTCGGACTTTGTCCATTTCATAATGTGTGACGTCATATATATATATAATATATATATTTATTTATTTATTTATATATATATAAATGCTGTAGAGCAATGGCTCCTGAACATTTTTATCTGCCACCGCCTTGCAACATAGGCCACATTCCTTGAGCCCACACCTATATAAAGACACTTCTCTCTCTGTATTCGGTACATTCAAAGCAACAATTGATCTTATAATGTAAACACATTTGTGCATTATAAACGACAATCAAATAAAAATATTAATGTAGCTAGCAACAATTTACAGATTTAATCAGATGAATGTACTTGATGCAGGGTATATATGTACTTGTACCCCCACTGAGCCAGGTTGTGACACAAGTCGGTTTCTAACGTGGTGACCCGAGTGTTTTCACTCGTGCCGCTGGTCTTAGCTGGTCATAGCCTGTCCAAACTGGTCAGAGTTAGTCTAAGCTAGTCATAGCTGGTCTTAGCTTGTCAGAGCTGCTCCAGGGCAGAGCAGGTCCAAGCTAGTCGTAGCCGTGATACTACCAGCGCAGGGACGAATCCCTACACAAGGTAGGTATTTACTTGACCCCACCCCCATTGAATCAGTTTGTGACACAAGGTCGGTTTTTAACGTGGGTCGCTGGTCATAGCTTGTCCAAGCTGGTCAGAGCTGGTCTAAACTAGTCTTACGTGGTCTTGGCTTGTCATAGCTGGTCCAGGCCAGAGCCGGCACAAGCTAGTCGTAGCGGTGATACTACCAGCGCGGGGACGAATCCCTACACCAGGTAAGTATCTAATTGATGCAGTGTATCAGCTTCTCAAGACGAGACTGGGAGACATTACTAATTCTGAGATTCCCGCTCTTTTGTTTGGAAAGAAGCTGAGCGGTGGAAATACAGAAAAAAAAGAAAATATATTGATTCTAATGAAACATTGCCGCCCTTACCAGGATCAACATTTTCTAACCATCCCCAATTGCTCATTGATTTCCGGATCTCGCCAACACCCGCAAAGAAGTGCTGGCACCAAATTTAGGGATCGCGTGTCCAGAGTGTCAATGATAAATCTATCCCTTAATTAATTTTAGGAACATAGAGTAATAAGGATCTGCAAAGTCGTGACGATGTTTTTAATATTAAAGTTCATAAAATAAACGTCTAGAGAAATACTGAAGTTAGCGTCCTACTCTTAATATATTTATGATAAATTCTATACGTCATATTAACAAAGAGTTTACACTGGGAAGAGAAAACGTTGACGATAAGGAGGCGCTATAACCCTTGAACCTTGATTTGGAGAGGTTAAAATTGTAATGTTCGTGGAAGCATCAAAACGGGAAAATGTTTCGGAAAACATGTTATTGGGAAAAGCTCTCTCTGTCTCTCACTCTCTCTCTCTCTGAAAAATGTCTCCTTAAATTTGAAATACTGAGTTAGATGCCCGTGATAAAAATGCAGGTAAATATCGTTTCCCAACTGTAATTTTCTGAACTACTGGAACTAAAGATATATTGAAAAAAAAAAACAAAAAAAAACTTGTATATATTTTTTTTAATATTGACAGCAATTAATTCCTAAATTGAAGTTAGACACTACAAGCTGCGCCAATGTGTGCCGCCTTGTGCTGGTTTAGGTACAAAGGAAACACAACAGAATTGAAAATGCAATAAGTTAGACGCCGGTCTAATTCTCTGCTTTGCATGACCTCATTTGTATTGGGAACTTGTAGTTACATTTCGTCTATTGGGAGTCGAGTCGGGGCCAAAGTTGTTGTTTATTAGCAAATAGAGAACGAAATCAATCCCCAAACGGTTAATACAATTAGGCCCAGCTCAGTCCCCGCAGACAAAAATCACTGACAGACCGAGAAACAAGTCGAGACTTTGAGTGATTAGAATCGGTGCGGTGGAGAAGTTTTTCTGAAAAGTACAAGGAGGAAGAGGATGTCGAATGACGGTTGGAAAATGGGCGGAATAATCAGACTGCATTGTAACGGCTGCACTTTCCTTTTTCACTGTAATTCCCTCACTTTCTTTTTTCTGTTTCTTTTTGACGCATTTCCATTAACATTAACTCTACCTGTTTTCATCTTGTCTGCGATAATCTGGCGAGCGACTTCTTCTTTCTCACTTTCGCTTAAGACTCTACGTATACAAACTACATCGCCACCTTCGGAAAAATGGATATGGCTAACTTTCGTGTACGACGTCGCTGTATTTCTTCCGTATCGTAGCCTTTTTTCTCTTCTAGATATCTCCAGTATCCATTAAGGATTGCCCTCACCTGATACATTATCTATCAATACATAAATATCTATACATCTATACATATATCTATCTATACATCTATCTATACATCTATCTATACATCTATACATGTATCTATACATCTATCTATCTATACATCTATCTATCTATACATCTATCTATCTATACATCTATCTGTCTATACATCTATACATCTATCTATCTATACATCTATACATCTATCTATCTATACATCTATACATCTATCTATCTCTACATCTATACATCTATCTATCTATACATCTATACATCTATACATCTATATATACATCTATCTATACATCTATAAATCTATCTATACATCTATACATCTATCTATACATCTATACATCTATCTCTACATCTATACATCTATACATCTATCTCTACATCTATACATCTATACATCTATCTCTACATCTATACATCTATACATCTATCTCTACATCTATACATCTATCTCTACATCTATACATCTATCTCTACATCTATACATCTATCTCTACATCTATACATCTATCTATCTCTACATCTATACATCTATCTATCTCTACATCTATACATCTATCTATCTCTACATCTATACATCTATCTCTACATCTATACATCTATCTATCTCTACATCTATACATCTATCTATCTCTACATCTATACATCTATCTATCTCTACATCTATACATCTATCTATCTCTACATCTATACATCTATCTATCTCTACATCTATACATCTATCTATCTCTACATCTATACATCTATCTATCTCTACATCTATACATCTATCTATCTCTACATCTATACATCTATCTATCTCTACATCTATACATCTATCTATCTCTACATCTATCTATCTCTACATCTATACATCTATCTATCTCTACATCTATCTATCTCTACATCTCTACATCTATCTATCTCTACATCTCTACATCTATCTATCTCTACATCTCTACATCTATCTATCTCTACATCTCTACATCTATCTATCTCTACATCTATACATCTATCTATCTCTACATCTATACATCTATCTATCTCTACATCTATACATCTATCTATCTCTACATCTATACATCTATCTATCTCTACATCTATACATCTATCTATCTCTACATCTATACATCTATCTATCTCTACATCTATACATCTATCTATCTCTACATCTATACATCTATCTATCTCTACATCTATACATCTATCTATCTCTACATCTATACATCTATCTATCTCTACATCTCTACATCTATCTATCTCTACATCTCTACATCTATCTATCTCTACATCTATACATCTATCTATCTCTACATCTCTACATCTATCTATCTCTACATCTCTACATCTATCTATCTCTACATCTATACATCTATCTATCTCTACATCTATACATCTATCTATCTCTACATCTATACATCTATCTATCTCTACATCTATACATCTATCTATCTCTACATCTATACATCTATCTATCTCTACATCTATACATCTATCTATCTCTACATCTATACATCTATCTATCTCTACATCTATACATCTATCTATCTCTACATCTATACATCTATCTATCTATCTCTACATCTATACATCTATCTATCTATCTCTACATCTATACATCTATCTATCTATCTCTACATCTATACATCTATCTATCTATCTCTACATCTATCTATCTCTACATCTATACATCTCTACATCTATACATCTCTACATCTATACATCTATACATCTCTACATCTATCTATCTCTACATCTATCTATCTCTACATCTATCTATCTCTACATCTATCTATCTCTACATCTCTACATCTCTACATCTATACATCTATCTATCTCTACATCTATACATCTATCTATCTCTACATCTATACATCTATCTATCTCTACATCTATACATCTCTACATCTCTACATCTATCTATCTCTACATCTCTACATCTATCTATCTCTACATCTCTACATCTCTACATCTCTACATCTATACATCTATCTATCTCTACATCTATACATCTATCTATCTCTACATCTATACATCTATCTATCTCTACATCTATACATCTATCTATCTATACATCTATCTATCTCTACATCTATCTATCTCTACATCTATCTATCTCTACATCTATCTATCTCTACATCTATCTATCTCTACATCTATACATCTCTACATCTATCTATCTCTACATCTATACATCTCTACATCTATCTATCTCTACATCTATACATCTATCTATCTATACATCTATCTATCTCTACATCTATACATCTATCTATCTCTACATCTATCTATCTCTACATCTATACATCTCTACATCTATCTATCTCTACATCTATACATCTATCTATCTCTACATCTATCTATCTCTACATCTATCTATCTCTACATCTATCTATCTCTACATCTATCTATCTCTACATCTATCTATCTCTACATCTATCTATCTCTACATCTATCTATCTCTACATCTCTACATCTATACATCTATCTATCTCTACATCTATACATCTATCTATCTCTACATCTATACATCTATCTATCTCTACATCTATACATCTATCTATCTCTACATCTCTACATCTATCTATCTCTACATCTATCTATCTCTACATCTATCTATCTCTACATCTCTACATCTATCTATCTCTACATCTCTACATCTCTACATCTATCTATCTCTACATCTCTACATCTATCTCTACATCTCTACATCTCTACATCTATCTCTACATCTCTACATCTATCTATCTCTACATCTCTACATCTATCTATCTCTACATCTCTACATCTATCTATCTATCTCTACATCTATCTATCTATCTCTACATCTATCTATCTATCTCTACATCTATCTATCTATCTCTACATCTATCTATCTATACATCTATCTCTACATCTATCTATACACCTATCTATCTATACACCTATCTATCTATACACCTATCTATCTATACATCTATCTATACACCTATCTATCTATACATCTATCTATCTATCTATACATCTATACATCTATCTATACATCTATACATCTATCTATACATACATCTATACATCTATCTAGACATCTATACATCTATCTATACATACATCTATACATCTATCTATCTATACATCCGTTTTGAACAATAAAAAATATAACAAAAATAAAATAAACTAACTTTCGCCCACGACGTCTCTTCTTTCTCTTTCTTGCATATCGCATGCTTTTTTATTTTCTAGATATTTCCAGTAAACATTAACGCTTGACCTCCCTGTGATATATATATATATATATATATATATATATATATATATATATATATATGTGTGTGTGTAAACTTTAAAAATTAGGATGTTAGAATACGCAACCTTCGACATCACGATATCATCAGGCTAATTCTATCAACTGACCATCCAACGCTTATTTAAAAAGAACACACACACACACACACACACACACACATACACAACGCTACATTATTATTAAACAAAAACAAACGCACGATGGTCAAACGCATAATGTTGAGGCCAATAGATACGCGGGTGGTAAGCAGACTGATGAAGTTGAAGAGGATAAGAGAAAAGAAAAAAAACAAGTGTATCTTAAAAGTATAAATAAAAAGGAGATAAGAAATGTAAAGTGAATTTAAGGAAGGGTGTCATGTAAATATAGGGAAGGATGGTGGAAGGAACGCGTATTGTAATTTTTTATCCGGCCTCATATTCATTTTGTAAATTTTTTTTATATGAAGGCAAAGACGTAAGATTTTCGTATATCTGGTTTTAAAGGTTTTTTGGGGATCTGGAAATGTCATAATCGCTAATTTCTCATGTTCACAAAGGTAGCAAGTTCGGACTTGACATTGATTGTTGTATACTGGACAATGGCCATGACTTAGACAAATGAATGAGCTCACGCAAAATGGAAGATGCTAGCGCGCGTTCACGCACGCGCGCATGACTTTGCAAAGTCAGACCTGGTAGCAGGGATAAAAAATTTCCAGAATTTGGGGTCAGATGTTTTCTTCCACTCCATTGTACGCACTGACCTGTTTCTTCCCGCGCATAGCGTGACCTTAAATTAATCTGTATTTAGGAAATATCCAACCGGAAAAAAAAACATCTTTAATGGTTGACCGATTGTCGATTTGCACTCTGTTTGGGGGCGCACGGATTTGAAACTTCACATGGTGACTATCAATGGCCTTCTCATGAATCCGCTCGGTTTTCGCTAAAAACCGACATGTGGTTCATGCGCAATCTGGGCGTATCTGTTTTTGGGTTTTATCGATTTTCAGCGCTGTTTAGGGGTCCGTGATCATGAAACTTCTGGACAACACTTCTAATGGTAGACTCTAAGAGGGCATCAAATTTGGTTGCAATGCGATCATTCCTTCTGTAAGCAGATTTTTTCGATTATCGACTTTTTAGGAACGTGGGTCCGAACTAAAAAACCAGGCTCCGTCATGCCCTTACGGCAGACATTTGCAAACTTGTGGTGAAAACCGCATCGAAATCGAGTGAGAAATGCGGTATATATATTCTATATTCTATCTATCTATCTATCTATCTATCTATCTATCTATCTATCTATCTATCTTTCAGCAGGAAAAAATATTTCAAACACGTTTGGTTGAAGAATAATATAAACGTCAAATATAAATTTCCCATTATAATTCATATATAGAAAAATACATGGGCCTTTCGACGTGGTGTAATGGTTAACGAGGTTGATCGCTAATTATCTCTAATAAATGAATTACGACTGAGTAGTGAGTTCGATTCTCACTGATTGCTTCAACTTTCGTCTTTGTGCATTTGGGCACCTCGGCGTGGTTTAATTGTCAGCAAACTGGTCTCGCTAGAACCATTACAACGGAGTCGTGAGTTCAATCTTCGTTGGGTACCTAGACTTTGTGACATGTATCATAAGCTGCACTTAGAAAATAACCATATATAGGAAAATACGTGGGCACTTCGACGTGGTGTAATGGTTAGGAAGTATATCTCACTAGATCAATTACAATTGAGTAGCGAGTTCGATCCTCACTGGATGTTCCCTACGTATGGCGGTCTGCCACATTTAAACTAAGCTTAGTAAATCACGATACAAAGATATATAAGTATTTACATCAATATTTGATCTGTACCAATTTATGAAATGTATTTTGACATGAGACGAATTTTGAAACAAGACGGATTTTTCTTAATATTTCCAAGGCAAAGGTTACATGATAAATAATTTTGCTGGATGAGCTGATGTGCTTTCCATTTAATGCAAAGCATAACATATGTGAACGAGGTTTATGTAGAACCCTTGGCAGTATTCATACGAGACTGAATTCACATAATATATTGAAAAAAAAAACTGAATAAATCGTTTTTTTTTTTCGTACTACTAAAAATAAATATTGAATACCTTCCTCATTTTTAACCGATTTCTTTTTCAAACATGTCGCAAAACATTTGCTATCATGTAAAAATAAGAGAATATTGTTTTAATCCCGCTCCCTTTAACGTGTATAACGAAGAACCACGTAAAACTTTTCAAAGAACCCCTTTTTCGGTCATAACTCCGTTTTCCGATTTTTTCCAAATTTTCTATGTAGATTACATATGACGCACACATTGTCTGACGTGAAAGTTTGGTTTAGATTAATTCAGTTAAGTGGAAGAAATCTGCGAAGAAACTTGGTCTAAAGTCCTTTTTGGCATTTAGCCAATAGTTTCTTCATATGATTCCATCCTAAATTGGCATTTGAACAACCTTTACAACAAAGATTAGGATTATTGAAGCGTAAAAAGGGAAAAATCGGAAGAACCTCTTATTAACCCCAGCTTTACAGTAAACGTTCAAAAAAGGAGGAGGCCGTTCATGCGTTTGCACTTGCAGTTGAATCAAGCTCTGACGCTTCATCCGTTTTTGTTTGATTATTAGATCTGTGAACAATGACATACTATGTGAAAATTATGGCCATAGGAAATTTATTGAATATCTAAAACTTTGAAACAATTTAACCCCGAGCAAAGACCACACAAGAAGTTTTTCCTTTATTGAGAACAATCGAACACTTGCAAAGGACATACCGTGAAAAAGATGAGGGGGTAGCTTTGTATACCAACGGATGATGAATGCAAGTGGGAACGCAGGCAGACATTTCTAGATAGGGTGGTAGGGTTATACGGGTGTACGGTTATACAATTGCTGCAACGATGGTACCTTGGTTAGTGTGTGTGTATATATATATATATATATATATATATATATATTCGACTCTCAACAGGAGCAACAGACAAAATGTGGGGAAAATATTCAGAGCAATGAAGAAAGGTAGACTTATGAATATGTAAGATAGATCTCGTGAGAAAATTTGTCTACAACCTGAACGTGCACCAACATTTTTAGCTGCATACTTAGCAGTTGATTCGATATACTAATTCCACATCATGTCACCTAGGAACGTTATTCCGAGAAGGCGCCATGAGTCAGCCATGTTGATAGAAGGCAGAAAAGTTTCTCTTGTGGCAATTCAAAGACAGCAGTTTCGTTTTGTAGGCGTTAAAATTGACAAGCCTTTCTTTGCTCCCAGTTAACAACAGACTGTTTGTCATTTTTATATCAGCTGCCAATCTCACCTTATCATTTGATCAGACTTATGATTAAGGTAGAACTAAATAACTGTGTCATCAGCATCATCCGCATATCTACCGATTTGAGAACAGCTAACACCATGAAGGCCGTTGGCCTGTTTATCGTATTAAAATGTGAAAATTTTAAGTATGTTTTCTATAAACCATGAATTATTACCAAAATGATAAGCGTTGTTAACGAACCATTCATCTCTCTCTATATATAAAACAGAGGATCTCTCTGTATCTGTCTGTCTGCGTGATTACTTTTACACTCGGAACCCATCCAACCGATTTTGACTTGGCATATACATTGTACAATGTATGAGATAGTTTCCTAGCGTAAAAATCCGATAATTTTTTAAAAAATCAATAATTGATAGAGCCGATCAAAAATCAATAAATTAAAATTTTTTCTTCCGATTTCATTGAAACTCGGTATGTTGGTTACTTACGTCACGACGAGCTCAAAGATACCTCATTTTTATTTCTATGCTACTGCGTTTACCGAAAAACTTTGAAAAAACAAAAATCGTTTTCAACACAAATCGATTTCAACAAAAGCTTTAAACTAAAATTTCCCACAGTTTTCAAGGAATCTAATAAAAACTTCACTCAATTGTAGCCAACATTAAGTTGATTGTTTAACAGTCATTTAACTTGATAATTGAGTCCACACATGTTATGGAAACCTATGTTAATATCGAAAAATAGCGGTATTTACCGGTTTCTTTTTATTTTTCATTGATCTTTCAACCAATTTTCATTACACTTAACAATTACTTTATAAATGTATCCTCTTTTACATCCCTGGTAGCACACTGACAAATTGAATTTCAAAAACTCCGAAATAATTGTGGTCTGAAATGTCTTCCTGTTGCCTGTTTTACCCCTTCATGTCCCCGGCTAACTTCGATTGAATAAATACAGACTACTTCTGTTATATCAGTAACTGCATTAATTCATAATGTTTTTTTTTAATGGAAGTACTTTAAAGTAATTGAAGATAGATTCTGTTACATTCTAAACATATATGCTGTTTTTGATCCATTCTAATTGAATGTTTTTTTCTGATCGACCAGCTGGGTATGGCTGCTAGTAAAATATATTGTGCTTTACTTTTTTTTCTTGACTTTGTTGAAATGAACGGTTATCGAAGCTTTTCTATTAAATACGCACGTGAAGATACGTGCGTGTGTGATTACAGGTTTTCCACATGGCAGTGCCGATTCATTCTTGTAAATGTTCTTGCATATTAATGTGCACGGGCACATATTTGCACGATTGCATGGATCTGTACTGGGCGTGTATTTTCTTTCAAAAAGATTTCTTTACCCACCTGTCAATCCAAGAATAACACAAATAAACACAGTTTATCCTTTATTATCCACAAAGAGAGGAAAAAAGTTGCCTTTAGATGAGATCCACATAGCGGACATATCTATTGATTACATTTCCAGAATCCAAACGCAATTCAGGCAAGGTCGTAGGAAAGAGATAGAATTTGCTCTTGGCCTTCAAGAACTTACCAGTGACCCGATGTATTTGACACCCACGGAATTCGTTTCGATTATCCTGTAAGAGATAAAAAGGATCGTGTTGCGATTTTCCGTTGTGTTCTCAAGTAATATATCTTATTTAAAAAGAGGTCATTGCTAAAATAATAAACTTATTTCTTGGCAATTGTGACCAGTCGAATATATCTGCCATGATATATTAAACATAAAATCCATTCACTATGTAAACTCATATAATTGCTTTAGATATCAATTCATCGTGAAAATGTCTTAAAATATTTCCTTTTTTTTTGTTTTGTTACATCGAAAATATTCTTTCAGTGTGTCTTGGTTTTGGCGGGAGTTTCATATTTCTGTTACTGTATACCTGCTCTAATATTTTCCCGCGATTTTCATTTCTTGTGCATTCTTTAGATTAACTCTAAAAAAGAAAACCTTGGACATGCTTGAACCCGTATTTTTATCCTTGGAACCAAACATTACATCAGCGTATTGCTTTGGCTATGGAAAATCTAATATATAATTCCCTTCACTGATATCATTTATACTACAATAAGCTTATGATTTATTTTATAGGTTGCGATGGATGATCTCTCGTCTAAATGACGCAAAAATGAAAGTAACACTGACATCTCATTTTATTTCGGCCCATTAAGGTACTGAGCTTAATGAGCCGAAACCTTGCTGAAGCACGACGCTCAGCTGACGATTGCACCTGGTCTGGAGCACTTGATGTATATTTGTGTTCAATACATATTTAACAAAATTACGCAAAATATTTTGAAATACTAAAGAGTAAAATTACTCAATAAAATCTCCAGTGGCTTCAACCACGGCCTACATACGACTTGGAATCCCCTGCATCTCTTCTTTTTTTAAATTAGTAAATGCTGCCATAATCCTTACCATCAGTTCATATTTAATTTTACAAGGCGTAATATGTAAGGAGTGATGTGATCACAGAAATTGTCTGACAGCTCTGATTGGATTCTCCTGCTTGTGTGGCATGGTGCAGAGTCCTATTGTCAGACATAAGGTCATCCATCACTCACTCTCTCGTGCCAGGGCTGGAAAACATCCTCAACGCACTTGATGTAGATCTCCTTGTTGATTCTGAGAACCTGTGGGAAGATGATTGGAGGGATGACATCGCGATCACTAGTGATCCTTCCAAAAACTAAGATGCTGACCAGATACTTCATCCTAATCTTTCAGAATTCTCTGCACTGTCATCAGATTGACACCGTATGAAATATTCTGACTGGAGATTCCAGAGTTAATGTTAATTAGTACAACATGCCTTTTCTAAATTTTTCGTGTCACGGTGCTCGTTTTCTCACAGAACGTGCCTAACTGACCCTAATATACTGTCAACAAATAAAAACAACGCGCATGCGCGAAATTAAATATATAAAATGGCGAGGATTTACACTTCGTACTCTGTATTAACTCCTATAATAACATTTAACGCATTGTTTACGAATTCCATACATTATTCATTGCTATTATTATTTACCGACAGGCATATGTCTGGTTTTTTTTTGTTATTGGATATCTCAAATTATGCGCTGTTAAACAACAAGTATATTATTAAAGATTTATTTGTAGGGAATTAACAGCAATTGATATGCTTTGGAAGCAAATCTGTCTCATCAAAATTATTTCTTATTTGAACACACCAACATATCTGTGGCTGAAACCATACGTGCTTACGTTAAGCAGCTAAACCTGCTGGTCAAAAATAGTTCAGCGCGACTCATACTTGCGGCGTATGAAGATATCGGGTGAGGCAGAATGACCGAACGACAATCAAAGATCTAGAAACAGCTTCAAAAATTCATATGCCAAAAATAAATATGAATTCAAAATTTAAAATATTATTATTGATTACTTGTAATTTTTTGCATGAGTCCCAGTATAAATAGTTATAAATAATTATTGTGATATTTTTTAATTATATCAAATATTAAAAATATAGTAACCAGGCTCCTTAAATTGGAGGGGTGATTTATAAATGTTTATATCCTGATTTTGAATCCACGGTTATCTCCCTTTAAATCTCTCTCTCTGTTTTGTTATTTAATGCAGTTTTTATTACATAAATTTTGGCGAGACACAAGTAAATTTTCTTTCCGAAAATTCGCCCCAGAGAAAAAATGTTTGGGAACAACTGGTCTAAACGGTTAATAACAAAGGACTGTAGAGGTGCACAAATTGTATTTTCACACAGCCTTTTAAAATTATCTCAAATGATTATTCTTCTAATTCAGTATAAGTGCAGAAATATAAAAATAGCTCGGTTGTGTATAATAACGCTTACAAGGTAACTTCACTTGAATAAATTTTGTTCACTTTTTATTGGAGCTGTGTTTTTCAATTTAAACATTATAATCAATTTGATTTCGTAACAGACAAGTGCATTGAATATGTTACATTTAGGTTTCTCTTACGTTCATATATCCTTTTTCTCAGTTCTCTTGATGTTTCGCCGATGTAGCTTTGCGTATAAAACGGTGCTTATATTTATAGGAACTATTCTCTGAATCGACATTTCTGTAATCGTTGAGTGTGTACAAAGGCAAGTATTCCATGAGGTAATGTTGCTAAAAAGAGAAAACTGACATCACCATTTCTTGTCACGTGCTATATTTAGCCAGTTAGGATTAACTGATGCGAGATCATGGAAAATAAAACTATCTTTTTCGGGACAATGTAATTAGTCAGATTCATTGTCTAACTTGAATGTTGAGTTAATAATGAAGCTCACCATATATTCAAGTGCAAAATGAGGGTAAAGTCAGTTGCGGGGCTGCAGTCAGTGGCCCTGAACTGTGTTCAGAAATGCTATAGAGCAGGTCCCAAATGTAGACGCTTAGAGAGACCGTGTAAGCACAGACCAGCAACCTATTTGTTATCTCG
>CAXIWW010000851.1:85000-92500 GCA_964036315.1 Acanthosepion esculentum | reverse complement strand
TTGTAAGATCGAAAACAATCACCCACAGAGCTGCGTGAAGAATTTTTGATTCTATCAAAACTGGGAACTGAAAATAAAATATATTATGACTGTCTTTGCTGATGGTGCTTTCAAGAGATTTCTTTTTAAAATCGTGAGTGTTTCGTTTATTTTTAGAATATTTCTACATTCTACGTGCGTATTATATTTGGTTTTCGAGGTGTATACTGCGCATCAGTTGCCTTGATTATAATGTGTCCCTTTTGAGACTGATAGGGCCATAGTTAGAGGGCAGATAAGGTTCTCCAGTGTTCTTAAGAAAAGGAACTACAGAGGACGCGTTCCAACAAGCTGGAAATCAAGAAATAGCGAGGCAGTAGTTGTACAGTTTGTAGATGAGAGACGGCCCGCGGGTATATATTATTTCAAACAGAATTCTTATTGGATATCAGGATTTCAATGTACTCTCTGTTTTATTTTAAATGGTATTTATTTCGTTTACCTGCTTCCATATTGGGGAAAACGTATTAAGAAATATATGTCCACAGGCAGGAATCAAACCTGCGACATCTTTTGCAAGAGAAACCAAAGCCTGATATGACGTCGGATATATCTGATAAAAAAGCTGAATAAAAATTAATTCCCAAGAAATGCACACACGCACACACATCTCTCTGTCTCTCTCTCTCTCTCTCTCTCTATATATATATATATATATATATATATATATATATATATATATAGAGAGAGAGATAGTTATTTATTCAAAAAATATAACATAAATATCTTATAAAATCACAACAAAAATAGTCATTTTGTTTGAACACTTCTGGTGTCATATCACTTGATTAGACACCAGAAGTTATAATTTTATAATATATATATATATATATATATATATATATAATAATAATAATAATATGTTACAATTTTGAATAAATATATATATATAATAATATGTTACAATTTTGAATAAATATATATATAATAATATGTTACAATTTTGAATAAATATATATATAATAATATGTTACAATTTTGAATAAATATATATATAATAATATGTTACAATTTTGAATAAATATATATATAATAATATGTTACAATTTTAGAATAAATATATATATAATAATATGTTACAATTTTAGATTAAATATATATATAATAATATGTTACAATTTTAGAATAAATATATATATAATAATATGTTACAATTTTAGAATAAATATATATATAATAATATGTTACAATTTTAGAATAAATATATATATAATAATATGTTACAATTTTAGAATAAATATATATATAATAATATGTTACAATTTTAGAATAAATATATATATAATAATGTTACAATTTTAGAATAAATATATATATATGTTACAATTTTAGAATAAATCTATATATAATAATATGTTACAATTTTAGAATAAATATATATATAATATATTACAATTTTAGAATAAATATATATATAATAATATGTTACAATTTTAGAATAAATATATATATAATATGTTACAATTTTAGAATAAATATATATATAATATGCTACAATTTTAGAATAAATATATATATAATAATATGTTACAATTTTAGAATAAATATATATATAATAATGTTACAATTTTAGAATAAATATATATATAATAATATGTTACAATTTTAGAATAAATATATATATAATAATATGTTACAATTTTAGAATAAATATATATATAATAATATGTTACAATTTTAGAATAAATATATATATAATATGTTACAATTTTAGAATAAATATATATATAATAATATGTTACAATTTTAGAATAAATATATATAATAATATGTTACAATTTTAGAATAAATATATATATAATAATATGTTACAATTTTAGAATAAATATATATATAATAATATGTTACAATTTTAGAATAAATATATATATAATATGTTACAATTTTAGAATAAATATATATATATAATAATGTTACAATTTTAGAATAAATATATATATAATAATATGTTACAATTTTAGAATAAATATATATATAATAATATGTTACAATTTTAGAATAAATATATATATAATAATATGTTACAATTTTAGAATAAATATATATATAATAATATGTTACAATTTTAGAATAAATATATATATAATATGTTACAATTTTAGAATAAATATATATATAATAATATGTTACAATTTTAGAATAAATATATATATAATAATATGTTACAATTTTAGAATAAATATATATATAATAATATGTTACAATTTTAGAATAAATATATATATAATAATATGTTACAATTTTAGAATAAATATATATATAATAATATGTTACAATTTTAGAATAAATATATATATAATAATATGTTACAATTTTAGAATAAATATATATATAATAATATGTTACAATTTTAGAATAAATATATATATAATAATATGTTACAATTTTAGAATAAATATATATATAATAATATGTTACAATTTTAGAATAAATATATATATAATAATATGTTACAATTTTAGAATAAATAATTATATTTGTTCTGTATTGATCACACTTTAAAAATAGTATTTTTTGGTTATTAGAATTTATTCCGTATACACCAATCCTATACTTGGGGGCATATATATATATATATATATATATATATATAAAATATATACACGCGTTTATGTCATATGTAAAAGTGAATTCGATCATATTGATTTACTGATTCGCAGCAGTGAATTCGAGCATATATTTGACTTATTTGCTGCAAAGTTTTCTTTCTAATTATCCATTCTGTTCGCTGTAGTGAGTTCGATCTATCGACTGATTTATTAGCCGAAGTGAATTCGATCCCGTTGCTTAACTTATTTATAGATGTATGTTTGCATCTATTATTTTTATTTAAAGTTGCACAATCGATCCCACTGTTTTTCCTATTATCGGGAGTGCCTTCGATCATATTTCCGTTGCCTGTGCAGTCGTACGATCTATTTTTACTGTATTTGTAATCGTGTCTGACTTGTGTATTGTAGAATATCGTATTCTACATTTTTCCTATCTGAAATACAAAGTTCTGCTTGCTATGTTCACTTCGCACGAGCATATATTCACATCAATCGAAACTCCCTCTTCTCGTCCTTTATAAACAGACGAGCAAGCTCTGTTTCCGCTAAATACCAAGACCCGATAGAAGAATTATATCAGTTCACAAGTCGTCTATCTCTGCTAAAGACCCTCATAATGATTCGGTTAAAATATCCCTCGGAGTACGACGAAGAGGAAATTAGAACCTTCATCTATTTAATCTCTTCCGTGACTAAGCTCTGCGCATATGCAAGCACATGTGTGAAGAGGTGGTCACTAATCATTTAAACATTCCATATCGCACCCATAACCCATGCCAAGCGAATATATTAGAATAATCTTCCCTCCTGAGGTGAGTGTACTGATAATGAAGTGGGCGTTGCTGACGACATACGAATTGATAGTGAGGCTAAATATGATGTTGAACAAACATAGGTATTGATAGTGTTGATAAGTAAGATATTGAACAAAAATGTACCAAGAATCAGAATTCTAATAAAGCTTTCCGAAACAGAAACAGCGATCTGTGATTGGAAATATCTGATAGCGAAAATCCGGATTCCATTCTTAATATTCACGGTGAAGAACTAAGAAATGGTAAACTCTTCAAACCTCGAAGTATGGATCATTTATAGCAATCTGGTATCAGGGATAAGGAAGCTGATCGTAGAGAAGGCGACGCTAGTTATTTTTTCCGATACCGGAAGATGATGGAAAATCAAAATGCTAACCTGAAAACTCGAGTTCATATTCATAAACAGACACGTCAGATCTAGACAATGAAATAGATGTTATCTATGGTACCCAACAGTTTATGGAATAATCCAACTGACATCTGTACGAGACCAGTTTCTAGGCTTAGGGGCGTATCATTTTGAAGCACTGGTTCCCGTACGA
The DNA here is from genome assembly GCA_964036315.1 of Acanthosepion esculentum. Lineage (NCBI taxonomy): Eukaryota > Metazoa > Mollusca > Cephalopoda > Sepiida > Sepiidae > Acanthosepion > Acanthosepion esculentum. The sequence goes on along the minus strand of CAXIWW010000851.1, from coordinate 88,552 downwards.
TAATCGAAGTAACCTTGATGGGTGACCGCTTGGGAATATGATGTGTTGTAAGCTTGGATGTTCGGTGGTGTAATGGATAACGGCTCGGAATTGTTAATCGAAGTGTCGAACTCCAATTTCATTAGGATTCGTTATACAGTGTAACCCGGATATAAGAGACCCGGATATAAGAGAAACCCGGATATAAGAGATTTACTGTGGTCTAAAATTAGAGCCTGTGTTAATGTATATATAAATATACCAAACCCGGATATAAGAGAAACCCGGATATAAGAGACTTCTTATCCGGTCCCGACAACTCTCTTATATCCGGGTTACACTGTATTCATTTACACGCAAAATAGCCTTGGGAAAAGAATGGATCCTCCTCTTCTCAACTGTGTTTTAATTAGTAACATTCTTTTCACTAAACCATTATTATCTAAAAAAAAACAATTGCTGGAGAATTTGCTTGTTTAAGCCCCGTACTAATTATGTAATAACAATTTGCCGAATAGTTATATTTAGGTGTTATATTTACATGCTTAATTCGAAAATAACAAAGAATTTTTGATAAAATCTACCGTTCAGGAGTTATCGACAATTAAAATTCGGATCCATTCGCGTTGCGACACGGCAGCCATTACTGACTTAGTTCGCATACATTCGCTGCTGATTAGTTTTAGGAAGATTACAACTGAGGACTCATTGCATGGGAAATAATCAAAACTATTCCGCAGCACATATAGGCAAACAACGTCAGTAAAAGCTGCCGCGACGCGAATGGATCCGTACTTCTATTGTCGATAACACCAAAATGGTTGATTTTATCAAAATTTGTTTGTTTTCTAATTAAGCATATATATTTACACCTAAATATAACTATTCGCCAGTTGTTTTTTTTTTCATATTTAGCGCGGGGCTTATAAAGCAAATTACCCAAAATGCTTATAATCTAAAAATGTTTTCTGGCTTTAAATAACCGTCAAACGGTTAAGAGATTAAAAAAAAAGAATCAATCCCTCAAAGCCAACCGTTTTCTCAAATCAATGATTATATATTACTTCACCGAATGAAGCTTGTAATTCTTACAGAGGATTGTTCTTCGTTCCATTTTGCTGAAGCCAGTTTGACCATTTGATTTCTTCATTTGAGGTGGTGAGTTCAATCCTGATGTTTACCCTTGTGTAAATGGTTCTAGTATTATCTGTAATTGTAAAAATATATCCGTTTATTTTTTACATGATATGCAACAATATGGTGGCGTATATGGAGAGGCTTATTCAGAATAATGAGTTATGTCCTAATCCTTTTAATTGTATAAGCATATTATCGTGTATGCTGCTGTGCAGGGCAACTGAGCGTACAAGACACCAAAATTTTCAAGTTAAAATGTAGGTTTCGGACGATATTAAGCGTACAAGACGACCCACCAAATAATATTTGAAAATATACTGTACTGAATTTATTAAATAAATTCAGTAAGCATATACTTTCTTTTCATTCAGTTTCTAATGAGATATTGTCAATTAACTACTACCATCAACAATAATTCAGGAGTGTTTGCTGTGTTTACTGTAGTCTAATACGGTAGCTTGGATGGCTTTTCCAGCTAACCATCTATTGCTTCCACTGTTCTCGAATGCGATCTTTCAACGGCTTGTTGACATACATCCAGTTGTTTTTTGTTCAACATCATCGAAAACGAAAACTAGATATAATCAATTAACTTCCACAATCTATAGTTAGTGACGATGGTTTTTGAGTTCTCTCTTGACGAATGTGTTTTATTTTTGTCTATATTTCTGAGATGAGGTATTATCTACACTATTTACATTTTTCGGACTGTTGTCCTCATCTTTCTTGCCATATTTATCAAAACGTTTCGGCCGTTGTACGCTCCGGACTTCTTCAGGTGGTTGGAATGTCGAACTGAACCCTTTATTTAGCTCTCTGAGTTAAAATGTCCCAGTTTCACAAAAATCTCCCGAGCCGACCAAGCATAGAAATGAATACAATATGGGAGCCAGTAATGCGGAGTGCCAGGGAATAGCGATCATAACAACGAAAAATGAGCTCTGGTAAAAAAACATACAATGATAACTGTAAAAATTGCTATATGAGCACTGGTAAAAATCTCATCTGAAGATATTAAGTTTATAATACCCAGAAATTCACACACAGATTTCCTCAAGGACAAATGACATAGTGGATAAAGTGACAGGACCCAAAGAAGTGCTAGTACAATCCCTGGTAAAGTCGATGGAGAACTTGGAGAGGGGTATTAACAGGAGATAACCGATAACTGACATCAATTAGACATGACACGTGGAACTAGAACAGTCTACTCCAGCGAGCGAAATAAAGAGTTCAGTTCGACATTCCAATCACCTGAAGAAGGCTGTTGTGATAATATGGCATAAAAGATGAGGACAATAGTCCGAATAATGTAAATAGTGTTATATATTTGTCCTGCAATAGTACCACCTCTTATATAAGTAAGAGTACATTTATTACTCTGCATTTTATTATTTTATTATAATCATGTTAATTAAGTTGGCTCAGTAAAAAAATGACGTCGGTAGTAACCAAGGTAGGGGTTCGCCTACCCTCAAGAATATCCCATGTTAAGAACTTGCCATAAAATACAGGAGTTCACATTTTATAGTTGGACTATATGACGACGACATAATTTTTGGTGGGCGGATTTTTAAGGCTAAAAGCTTGCGCTGTACAGAGATATATACGGTAATAACATCATCAAGTTATGAAGTACATATTCTGATTAGAGATTTTTCGTATCCGCGGCACGATTCAAATATTGCTAAATGCCGGGTATAAAGAGTGAACCAAAAGCGTAAATAGGACCCGGATCCCAAAATAGTATACTTCCTCAGCATTTTTGGGACCAAATGATTCAGGAGGTTCGAAATCTGTGACAGGAATTAAATGGTGAATTTTACGCAGCAGGGCCACCTTATATTCTGATGAACACCTGTAAATATGCTTGTGCGAAAATATCTTAGTTTCTGCATCATAATCATTAATTTACTTATAGCACATCATCCTGTGTTTGAAGATGAACTACATCCGACATCAAGTCCTCTAATCGGGAAGTAGGTGGTTTTGAGGAGCGTCGAACCACCTGTTAATTGTTGTTGATCCCTGGTCCATCCTGACTCGAGGTGGTTGTACCTGTTAGGCGCCCAGTTATAATGCAAATAGTTAACACCCAAACTGGGTCAAACAATGAAAATATAAAAATATTTTTATAGTGAAAATACCAGCAATGGATTTTCATAGTAGAAAAAGTATCATCAATAAATTTTTAAAAATACCAACAATACATTTTTTGTAAAAAAAAAAAAAAAAATACATGCAATACATTTTTGAAAAAAATACCGACAGTAAATTTTTATAAAGAAAATTAACAATGCCCAAAGGAAAATTAAACTTCGATATTGAATGACCGATCATGAGTTGATATGCCGCTAAGCATATAACACGAAACACTAAATAATTGTGCAACATTAACGTTGGTAAAATGTAACGTCAAAATAGTTGATCACAAAA
>CAXIWW010000851.1:77500-80000 GCA_964036315.1 Acanthosepion esculentum | reverse complement strand
ATTAAACAAAATATGCAAACTTAAGACAAAATTCAGTTGTGAAGATCCAAAAGAGGGAAATTGCAATTAATTGTAATTAACCTCGAAAGGTTTCTAAAAGTAGAAATAATAGCATCATTTGAATAAATCCATAAAGAAACTATATTCGTCATAGAAACGGCAAATATTTGCAAATAATTAAAGAAGAAATAATCTGGTCAGTTAACTGGATACTTTTACTTAATTCTATAAATACCAAGATTATATTGATTAAAGTTGTTCATATTGTTTTGCTAAGATGTACAACAAAAAACAAGCTAAATATTCTGACTGATTTGTAAACTATACTTTTGTATCAGCCATCTCCATTTAAGATATTGCGATCATATCTCTCCACAACTTACTGCCTTTTTAGTTGTAGACAATATTCGCAACTTTAACGTTCTTTGTCTTCGAGCTGCCATAAAGAATAAATAGAATTCTGATTTTAATTTGCCATGTGCGTTTAGGATTTGGCCGACCATGGCTGTCTACAACTTCCTATTTTTGTAGAACATAGTAAGATTTTTTTTTCGTTATCGTTTCCTTTGTTCTGTCATCCTTCAAATACAAGCTCTTTAGGTATGTCCCCGGATGTTTCCTTCTGTTTCTTTTGCCTTCAATATGTTATGTGAGCGCCAAATTATTCCAGCCCGCTTTCCTCACTATGCGTCCTAGATATTTCAGCTCTCTTTCGGTTTCTAAGCTGTCGTTTTCCTTTGAGACTTCGTCGTTACTCACATGTTCAGTCAATGTCATTATCAGAATTCTTCTCAAATTACACATCTCTGTTTACTTAAGGATTAACTGTTCCTCCATTTTTTTTTTTTTATAATTTTTATAATTTATTACAACTAACGAATATTGACTGATACGCTATAAAATAACAAGGAAAATCCCAAAGCATCATGGACATGCATTAGAAGACATTTGCAAATGAAATACGTTTAGGAATCCGCGTTTATTGTTTCAGTACTTTCTTTCTTAATCTGAAACTGTAAGTTTTAAATTTGGTCAGAAATTGTATTTAAAATGTATTCAACACTTCAAATATAGATATAATGATATCTCACAATTTTTTGTAAGGAGTTAAAAATGTAACGGCATTCCCTTGAAAGTCTCAATATTATTTAAATAAGTTAATTTAACGTATACATGTTTATATGCATGCATACATACATATATGTAATAGCTGGTCATATATATATATATATATATATATATATATAAAATAAACCTAAGGAGCCAGGCAAACCTACCTAGGTTTCACCTAAAAGGATCGTCAGGGTAATGCGTTTTGTAGTTTTTTGTTCATTGTACTCTGAGTTTGAACTCTGGACGATTGTTTTCGCCTCAGTTTCATGTTCTTCGTTTTTCTTTTTTTATTCCTCATTTTTCCTTTGGTACTGGTTGGTTCTACTATAAGCCGAAATACCCAAGGTTTTTCCAAGCGAGTACCACTATATATATATATATATATATATATATATATATATATATATATAATAGCAGGCCACTCATATTCAGTGGCTAGCGAATCCCGAGCAGACGCTAGCTCAGGCACTAAGGTGAGCAGACCTTAGTTACAGTTTCTGAGAGAGAGAGCCTGATTAACTTGCATGATCAATAATTTGAACAACGCCAACGATGGCTTGCGGCTTTCGTGCTAGGACAGCTATCAATGGCTCTCAAGAGTTCCCTCTACCCAATTTCATTCGCAAAGCTTGGGTCAAGCCGTGGTATGGTTTCCAATGGTACCGCACGCTGGGATCAACCTCGATCCAGACCGATATATATATATATATATATATATATATATATATATATATATAATGTATAAATGTGAGTGTAAGGAGATTGAGAGTGCAACAGAGACAAGAAAATGAAAGAAAATTGAACTGGTTCGCCATGTAACACCTGGTATGTCTGGGAATTGATTTCTCAAGAAATTAAATGATTGCGTCTTGTCAGCAAGACATCCTCTACGTTAGATAAGCAAATATATATATATATATATATATGTGTGTGTGTGAGACAGAGGGAAAGAGGGACTTTTTGGTAGCTTTTCTCTTTATATTGCTTTATATAGGGCAGCTACCTCTCATTAAAATATGTTTCAAGACCGACGACAGCTGTTTTAAGCTTACAAAGTGTTCCATTGGGATATACTTTCAAATATTTGAAACTACTTCAGTTAATTACTATTAGTTTATTACGTGTTGAGTTATTAATATCGATTTATTCAGCTTTCCACAAAACTTACTAAATCAGTTAAAAGAAATCCATTAGCAATTAATTAGAGGAAAATTATATGATGTAATTAGAACAGTTTATATATTAAGGACACTGATATTCATACAAATATTTATATTTGTAACTGATGTTGACCTTTAGATATAAGAAAGAATTACAACAATTGATTGATTCATCCATTTCTTTTACGGCTTATCAACCTCTCGATGTTTATTTAAAGCCAGGAAAT
>CAXIWW010000851.1:50000-67500 GCA_964036315.1 Acanthosepion esculentum | reverse complement strand
CTGTCGAACTTTGTTGTCAGCTTTTGATCCTTCCCTGTTTCTCTAGTTTCAAATTCCTCAGTGTCGTAACTGACAATGGGTATCGGCCAAGTATAAGGTTTTCTTAGTTTCGAGTTTAGGTGCCAATTCCATGTGGTGTAATTGTTAGCAAGCTTCCAAGAAAACATGACTGTTTTATCCTTCAATTTTAAGAAAAATAGAACTGTCCCCACTACTATCACTCACGGTCAGAGATGCGTCAGCCTCAAGAGAACATGTCTAACTAGACAGGTCCATCCAACTAGCAAGCAAATCTGTGTTAATAAATGCGATATTTATTTTAGTCGTAATTCACCAAGACAAAACTTGCTTATGTTAACTCTTCAGATCAATTAATATCAGAAACCATTAGAGACAAGCCAGATGCATGAGTAGTACATACCATTATTATTATTAATATTTTATTTCATTTCTGGTACGTACTCATTTCTTTCCTGGTCCCAATCAGAGACCTAAGGTCAGAAATGGTATGACATTTTCAATTGAGCAATTTAAAAGAAAAAAACAAAAATAAAATGTACATAGATAAAGCCCTTCGTAAGGTGTGGGCTGTACTCGTGAAGATTTTTTGTATTTCTTGTTGGTGGTGGTGGTGGTGTTTTTTTATTTATTTCCTTTGATTTCTGGCGTGTATACATTTCTTTCCAGGTCCCGCCCAGAGACCTAATGTTATATAGCATCATGACACTTTCCACTGACAAAAAAAAAATACATAGATAAAGCCCTTCGTAAAGTGTGGGTTGTACTTGTGAGAACATTTTTTTTGCATTTCTTTTAGGCGTAAGCTTCCAGCAATCCCTTCTATTAGTCTACTGGAATCTTTTCCAACCAATCCTAGGGCTCCAACTACAACATGGCTTGTTGATGTTCCCATGTGCCACATTTTTGAGATTTCTATTTCAAGATCCTTGTATTTTGACAGCTTTATAAATATCTTCAAAGATACATTGCCATACCAATAAGGAGGCACTTTTTTTTTGTTTGTGGTCTTAAATAACAATGTCTGGGCAGTTGGCTTTGATTGTTCTGTCAGTGTGTATTGTGTAGTCCTATAGAATTGAAATAGGTCCTATCTCCGTAACATGTCTGGGTGGTGGTCATACCAGTTCCTTTCAGTTCCCTTCCCGTAGAAGTTGCAAGTTTTCCAGTGCAGATATTGGCCCACTCTGTCATGCCGGGTTTAATACTCACTGGATGCCAATTTCGTGCAACCTGATAGAAGATCAATTGTTTCAGGATATTTATCACAGAATCTTAATTTTGGGCTGACACAATATTTTAATTTATGTGCTTGATAATTTCTAATTAACAAGCATTGGTCCTGTGCAGCAAGTATAAAACCTTCAGTTTCAGCTTTCAGCCTGCAATACATAGCCAGTGATGCGTACAAGTTTTGTCTACATCAGCTTTTTTGGTACGGGCGGGGTATTGGCCATGTGCGGTTTATCTTGCCATTGTTTCTATATCTGGGCGGTTGCATTTGTCTTTGCGTATTTTGCAGCTTCAGCCGGTGTACTGTGCTTTACTTGTATTTCTGCGCCCATTTGAGACTCAATTTTGAACTTATTGGCTTCCTTTATTGCGGAGTAAAGACGTGTTCTTTGACACATACAATCCTCCAGTCTTCTGTAGTTTCCAAGTATCTTTGGAGGCCAATTGTTGTAGTTTTGTAGGACAGTTCTAGTTGAAATAACCCTCTGCCTCCTTCGGATCTGGGCACATACAGACGATCAACATCAGTTTTGGGATGATTCATACTGTAGTAAGTGAGAAGCTTTCTCGTTTTTGCGTCCATTCGCTTAATTTCAGCTATGGTCCAGTTAAGGACATTAAAGCTGTATTGCACCACAAGGACAGCCACGGTGTTTATGGCTGATATTCTGTTTTTCTTTAGTTTAGCTCGGTATTTAATACCAGACGTACACGCCTGTAGTATTCCTTTCTTACTTTCACCTTCATTTGGGGGTGCTCTATGCCATCTCCTTCGCTAATTCCTAGGTAATTATAACCTTCATCATGTTCCAGTTCCTTAATCTTTGTGACAAAATCTAAATCTATTAAGGGTGTTTCTGTAATTCTACCTTTCTTGAATGTTACTTTTGCACATTTATCTAATCCGAAGTTCATACCTATATCGTCACTGAAGTATTTTACAATATTGAGGAGGCCCTTCACCTCATTGTCGTCTTTGGCAAAGAGTTTGAGCTCATCCATGTAGAGTAGGTGATTGGATATTTTCCTATTTAGTTTGTAAACATAGCTACTGTTGTTCAGTTCATTTTTATTATTATCATTATTATTATTATTACATGTTATGTTTGCTGCTTTGTATCTTGTAGAGTTGCTTTCAAACTATGGACTGTAGGCCCTATAGGGGAATTGTCATTTAATTGATAGCACCTTTCCTAGTATATGGGATGTTCCTAGCAGGGCGATTTTCCCGTTAACTTAGATGTTGATATTACCTAAGACAATGTTTGGAAAATTTTCCATTCCTTTTCTTACGAGGTCCACTGCTCCGAATACTAATGGTACAGTATCAGTCTTCATTCCCCATATCCTGTTAATCTCGATCACCAGGTCCTTGTATTTGGAAAATTTATTGATATCATTATTATTATTATTATTATAATTATATATTTTGTCTTGTATGTTTGACCCGGGTAATGATGATCAGCTCCTACCCGCAGGTTAGAGACACAATACTTACAATAGCACATGTGATGCTTCAAACAGCACTACCACCTGTGCACGTCAAATAATGTCAGTTAACGCCAAAGCGTCCTGCAAGGCATAAACTTATTAGGAGACAGTCCCGTGTGCGCCAACCATTAAAATGGAGAACTTGAGCTTCTGCCTGGTAACATTTCTCCGATTTTACTCAGTCTTTTAGTAGTATTTAATATTATATTGTTGTTATTATTATTATTATTATTATTATTATTATTATTATTATTATATATACGTATGGGCACGTGGCAGAATAGTTAGAACGTTTGCATTCTAACCACGAGAGCCGGATTCGAATCTCACTATGGTCGATTTGTCAGGAAGGAGATTTGCTGATTTTATCGGACTGGAAGGGGGCACATTTGGAAATTCCCTGAAAACTCACCGAGACTTGTGAGTGAAATTGGGTAAACGGAACCCTTGGAGACCGTCTATATCTGTGCTAGAACGAAGTCACAAGTCATCGTGGCTGAAGGTTTGTTCAAACTGTTTAACACGCTCTCTTCCAGAAAATGTAACTAAGGTCTGCTCAGCATAGTTGCACTATAAAACATAGTTGCATTTGAATAAACACAAATGCGCCTGAACAATCGTCTGAAATGGGGATTGGCTAGCCATCCTTGTAGACAGGTCTCCTCGAATATGAATGAACACCTATACATTATTATTATTGTCCTTCTTTATAGACAAATATCAATAATAAATACCTAATTATATAGCCGTTTATTTCTATGCATATATTTATGTAAGAAGACATATAAATCTATTATAATGGTAGTAAATGCTTGATTGATGATGTATTAATAAAATAAACAGGTAGAAATGCAGAATCATATTAATATGTATTGAGGATAAAGATTCTTCATACTTATGTAGCTATTTATTATGCAATTAATTATATTCTGCATTATGTATGTATGCACCAGTTCGTTACGTATGAATACCATGGGAATCTTTCTTAGTATTGTGCAGAATTCCCTCTTTCACTGTGAAATGCAGAAACTCGATGTGGAATGGATTCGACAAGTGGTCTAAAACCCCAGGAGAGATGGTGAGCCATGTTGTCTCGACAGCTGTCAACAGTTCGTTGATATCTGCGGGTTCAGGATCTTGTATGAGAATAGAACTCTCTTTTCCCTCTAATAAAATCTCTACTGGAATCATGTCGTGCAAACGCTGTGAATACACAATTCCAAGGAAGTCTCAAGGATGCTCCTCAAATTAATTCTCGGCATCTTGCGTCCGATGATAAGATGGATTATTCTGCTGGAAATACACATTGCTAATGGGGTACATACAGACAATTTATCGGTGTAAAAAGTCATGAATCACGATAATATAATGTCACTGTCAATTACGTATTTCGTTGGACTAAGGGAACCCACCCATAACATGTGAATACACCTAAAGCATTATGCAGCCGCTATAAGTCTGACCGATCCTTTATCGATAATTGAGGCCCGTGGATTCATTACTTTACGCAACACACAAACACCACTATTGAAGCAACTGGAATTGTGACTCCTCGGACGTCAAATGTCTAATTAGCGACATAACAGTCTCTGTGTTTGGGGACGGAATCTTAAAAGGGTCTCTATGGTGGGAATTATGCTCCCATATAAAGGTGACATTTTTCAGTTGACATCTCTACTTTGAAGGCTTAGGGCCATATCAGGTTCAAACAACGGTCTTCGGACGATTACCATCGTTAAGCAACGTTGATTCTGGCCATTACCTTGATGTAATATTGGATATGCAGGTGGAAGAATGGATAACGATTTGGAATGGGAAATCGAATGTCAGAGTTCCCTTCTCATTCAAGTTTATTATATTCACTTTCCCGCAAATAATCTTGCCAAATGAAGGTGTCCACGTCTTTTCCACCCAGCTAACATTTAATTTGTCGGACTTGTAGCATTAAATCATTATTCTCTCTAAAAAATATTTACAATTTAAATATATATTTTTGTATTAAATAACCGACAGAAAGTCGATAACCCGTAAAAACAAATCAATCAATCAATCGTATACCATAGAAGATAAAGAACGGTGAATTATATAATGGTTCCTCTTGAATTGATTGCGGCTGTGATTTGAGCCAGTGTTTATTGTCTGTTACCGAAGACAGTTCTAGATAAACGTCTCAGATTAGTATCGTTAAGGTCACTGTATTTCTGACGGTAGGCAATAATGTCTATCCGTTATTCTCATTACACACATGACGCCTTAGATCGAGAGATATCAAATGTTTCCACAATACTATATCTGTGGAACACTATCATCATGCCTTGTTCGAAGTCCAAAAAGTCACGCCCTTTGCAATGGGCAGTCCAGTCGGTGTTCATGTTGAATTATTAAATGTCAGATTAAGATAAGTTTGGATATTTACATAACACCAATGAATAGAGGAACCATTTTTCAATACATCTGAATCTTACAACATTGGCTAACGGTAATATCAATTTGAAACAACTGTTCCTTTGTGTTAGACAACGTTGATCCTTTTCAGTACCTAGATGGGTGACCGCTTGTGAATACCAGGTTCTGTAAGATGGTGCGTGTTGGTGATGTGGTGAGTAATAACAAGGAATTGGAACTCGGCTCTCCCGGTTAAAATTCTAGTCGATTTCCTTATATTCACTTACGCCCAAATACCCTTGCGAAATGCATGGATCCAATTCTTCTCCCCCAAATCTATGGGTTAATTAAGAGGTATTGTTCAATTAAATCATTTTTATCCCTCTCACAAAAGATTATTATCTAAAAATATCTTCTGGACTTAAGATTACCTGCAAAACGTTGATAAGACGTACAAAAAACAAACCAAATCAATCTCATGACATTTGACCCCAAGTCTATGTATTGAGATGGTATCCCTTACTAGAATTAATAACTGACTAACATTCATCAAGGAATTAAGCCAGCAACCAAATAACTCAACGCATGTATAATAAATAAATAGTATAAATTAAATTTAATTCTCTGGATTATCCTCTTACATAATGTGTCCAAAATGCTAAGACAATACAAACTTATAATAATAATATTAAAACCCAGCAAATATCTGCTTTGGAAAATCTGCAACCCTTACGGAAATGAAACTGCAAGGAATTGATATGAACACCACTCAGACCCGGTTACAGAGATAGGACATGTAACTGATTTATGGTATTTAAAATTCACACAGACAAAACCATCAAAGCTAATCGCCAAGTCATCGGGATCAAAGACCGTAAAAACAAAATGTGCCTTTTTATTGACATGGCAGTCCCTGCCGACTGTAATGTGTCTTTAAATATCTTCACAAAAATAACGGATTACAGGAACCTTGAAATTGAGATCTGAAAGATTTGGCACATGAGGACATCAACAATTCTAGTTGTAGCAGGAGTACACGGTGATTGGAAAATATTGAGTTAGAATCATTGAAGACCTACAAGAAATGCAAAGAATTGTACTCACAAGTACAGCATATGACTTACGAAGAGCTTTATCTGTGTAAAATGTGTGATCTTAGGTGGGTTTTTTCCAAAAAAATACTCAGTGGAAAATGTGATGATATCATTTCAGACCATAGGTCCCTGTTTGGGACCCGGAAAGATATGAGTATACAAAAGAAATAAAAGGAACTAATAATAATAATAATAATCAGAATATTTTATTGATCGCCAGCGCTATGATTTCCCTGTAGTCTCGAATCGAATCTGAACTGAATGATATCAACCATCTGAAATCATTTGCAAAATGCAAATCGTCTATGCGCCTTTTCAGATTTCTTTTTTGTTGTATGTCTTGATTATTTTTCATTGGATGTATTATCAGCCAGAACTTTCTATCAATATGTGGACACGATTCCATTCAGCGTCGGTCTTACTTTCACAATAGGCGACACCTGCTCGAGGAAGAGACAAATGCCGAATGCATAAATGAGTGTGAAACCTTTCAGTGAATCAAATCATGGAATAATCACGCTGGGAGATGTGCAGTCATATCGAATAATCGTAAAAGTTGCGTTCTCGAAAGACATAAGTTTGTGAGGTTATCTCAATTTAGGCAACATGCATTAGCTCAAAATATTGCATAAGCCTTCAGAATAGGAGCTATTATTTTGATTACATTTTTTTACTCAATTCATAAATACCTTCTTTCTCACTCACTCTCGTGTTATACTTATGTAGCAAAAATGAATTAAATGAACATATATTAAATTCAAATGCTAAGTTAAGACTGCTAGATATATTTATTTGAATGTATTTTATTTTAAGAATTTCTGAATAATTTCGTTTCATTCCTTGTCATAAACAATAAAAACGTTATGACTTTTTATATACACGAATAGAAATAAACGAAAACCATGAAATTTGGACAGTTTATGTAGAATTTCTAACCGTGTCTGCAACAACTAATGGGAGATATGAAATATTAAACAGATCGATTGCAAAGCAACGGATATTGATTGGTGAATATGACATTGAACGGTTGGCCACTTCAGAGACATGAATATCTAAGATAAAATGTAAGAACTAAGAAAAAGATTTCCGTAGAAGAATCCTCGTCACCTTTAAGAGACAGCCACAGCGAATGTCATCTTGCAGTTATAAGATTTATAAATAACCATCACAGGGCATATTACACCAGATATTACACCTAAGTGGAGACATACGAAATATTAAAATTATACAGTATTTTCTCCAAATAAACATCATGAAATATTATTTATTATGCATATTTTTATTTTCTAAATCGCGTTTAGAAATACATCTGTTAGATGACCCCGTCTACATCATCAGTGACGTTGCCCCAGGGATCCTTAAGAGTTTCGGGTTTATCCAGCATCAGACTCCTCCAGCCAATTTATCCTGCTGGTCGGGATCAAAATGTGGTCGCGAAACGAGTCGTGTTAAAATATCAATAGCAAATGGCGTTAAGAGATTTTGGAACACTAAAAATACCGCAAATCAGCTTTCCTCCAATCAAATTAGTCCGCGGCCACTCCACCTCCATTAGAATGGGTATTGCCGAAATTGAGAATGCCACAATTTGGCTTTTTTAATGCGAGTAGACTGAAAATATTAGCCCGGCCATTTTTAGAAATCTCTCTCATCTTTGATTTTCAGATACTCTGCGAGAAAATTACAGAATATTATATGAAAATAACTCAAAAAGTGCCAACGATTCACCTGTAACCTGGTAATTGAACTGATAATTATTTTTTGTCGAAAACATTTAAACGAATATATATATATATATATATATATATATATATCCGATGCGATGAGAACGAAAGTAATATATAAATTCTAACGTTCGCAGCGTTCATTCAAAAAAGAGCTCGATACAGGTAGTAGAAAGGTAATTATTTATTTATTATAATTTTATCATATAGACAAAACCATTTTACTCACAACAAAGATGCAACTAGGTTTCAGTGCATTTTAACTGCACATCTACGGACCCTCACCCGTAGAAGTGCAGTTAAAATGCACTGAAACCAAGTTGCATCTTTGTTGTGAGTAAAATGGTTTTGTCTATATGACAAAATTACGATATATATATATATATATATATTAAAAAGCATTAATCCGAGTATAATAGAATGATGAGCTGACTACATATTTTTATTTAAATTTAAATTATGTATCAGTCTTTACTCAGCCTCTGAATATTACGTTGCGCATGAAATTCCGAGTCATGCCCCCACCCAGTGGGGAATAATATGTATATTTATTAATATATACGTAATAGCACTGTTATATTATGTCAAGCAGTATTTTATTAACAACAGCATTCAATGTACGATATCACACACACACACACACACACACACACACATATATATATATATATAGTCAACCACAGGCAGACTTTTCGCTGTGTCGCAATTCCTCAGTGTAGCTACGCGTCCGATTGCTTCAAGCCCGAATGATTTTAAAATAGTCAGATATCTTACCTAGTCAGATATCTTATCTCTAGGCCATCTTCGAACGGCAGAAAGAGAGAGAATTTTAAACTTTTATCTGAGAACTCAATTCATACTTGAAGACTAATGCTTAATAGCAGTAGGAGCTGCCGTTTTTAAAAAAAACCTTTCCCTATAGAGCTCAACGGGATTTCCGGGAGCATATATATATATAATAATGCAGACAGATTGTTACGCTCTATCACAGTTCCTTAGTGCGTCAGATTGCTTCAAGCTAGGGTCGAAACCCGAGTGATTTGACATCAGATATCTTACCTGTAGTGTATCGTCGCAGAAAGGGATCGAATTTTAAAGTTTTTCTTCATGTGAAATACACCATCTGCTCGGAAAACTCAATTCATAATTGAAGAGTAATGCTCATATATATATATATATATATATATATATATATTTATTTATTTATATATATATATATATATGTATGTATTTATATATATATATATATATATATATATATATATATATATATATGTATTTATTTATATATATATATATATATGTATTTATTTATATATATATATGTATTTATTTATATATATATATATATGTATGTATTTATTTATATGTATGTATTTATTTATATATATGTATATATATATATATATATATATATGAAACTAAACGCTTAAACACTACAGGACTCCGCAAGAATAATGAGTACAGGTATATATTTACCTGCGTGAAGCTGTATTTGTTCTTCCCTCTCCGAAAACACTTGCAGTGAAAAGAGTACTCAATGATGAAGACAGCAACATAAAATTCGGTTTAAGATTTGTCTACCTGTTATGTTTACTTCAGAGCAGCGCATGCCCACATCAAAACTGACTTCCTTTTCACACCAGTCAGAAAACTTCTTCCAAACTCTGATTACACCGAATGTCTTGATCGAAATAATAGAGGAATTATATCCTTACACAAAGTCTTATAAAACTGGTGAAAACTCAAACAGCGAATCATTTAAAATCTTGTCAGGAATAGAATAAGCACGAATTAAAAGCCCTCAGTCTATTTAATCTCTTTAGACACGATGCTCTGTGCATCTACACACAGAGATTATGTGAGGAAATGAGCATTGATCATTTAAGCAATTACATATCACATACAAAACGAATCTACTAATAAACAGCTTCGTTCTTATTTTCTATTTCGAAGCCTTTGTATTGCTAATGACTGGCGCTGCATGTGACTGTACGAATCTTAGTCGTATTCATGGTTAGTATAAGAATGATCCTGATAAATAAAAATATTTACAATTTTTTCATAGAAGTAAGACAACGGCACTACAGAAATTATCTAGATGCAGGAAATTTTAGATTAGCTTTATTTCTAACATAAAACATAACTATATTGTTGTGAATATGGATTATCTCCCCTTTGCTAATCCAAGCTATAAAAGCTGTACATTTCCGCTTGTCAAGCAGACGAGTAGTAAGATTCTTAATTGAATAAATTGTAATGAAAACAGGACAAAAGATTATGTCTATTAATCTTTTATTCAAGTAAGAATCTTACTACTCGTCTACTTGACAAGCGGAAATGTACAACTTTTATAGCTTGGATTATCAAAGGGGAGATAATCCATATTCACAACATATATATTTTGCTATATGAATGACCTAAAATATTTAATTAACATATAAATTTTTTAAAACCTTTGTTGTTCCAGGATACCGCAGTTATCAAATTTTCAACGCGAGGTGATTGTTCTCTTTAAGAACATCCAATTTGGGCATTGAAAAAAATGCCAAGAAATTTTGCAAGAATTGTTTAATTTGAATACCAAATATAACATTTATATTTCTGTTCTGTTTTAAGCTACCAAATTTCTATCCTTTGCTTTTGTTTCAAATAACTGTAATACAAATTCCAACAATTAAATAAACTCTACCAAATTTCCTCTTTTATGTGGGGGCACCCTTAGAATGAAAGCAGTGATGGCGTATATCCTGAATCCCCCGGGCACTTTGACGGGGTGCAATGATTAACCAGTTTGTCGTAATTCATCTGGAGAGACAGAGTCGCGAGTTTCGGCCTTGTGCCTCATGTGATCTACGCTTAGAAAATCATTTGTGGTCGCTCCAACTTGGTGTGATGTTTCGCAAGCTTGTCCCTCTAGAACAATTACGACTGAATCGTAAGCCCGATCTTCATTGTGGGTTCTATATTTTCGGCTTCGTGCCACATCTAAGCTACGTTTAGAAAATCATAATTTCCTGAATCCACCAAATTTTATAAATACTTGAAATAACATAGAGTATATATCTATTATAAGAAATTGAACATAGAAAAGCTTTTGCTTGGGTCTCCTTTAACCACCACTGCTACATGCTACTAAAACAATTTAACACCAGAAAATCGCATCCGGTTCACTAATAGCCTTGTCTAATCTACAGTCTCTTATGGATGTCAGGCGTGGTGTCAAACTCTTTTAAAGATGTCTAAACGCTCAGCTCATTATAAGCATTTTCACTGATCAATGATTAAAACTAGTTTCAAGCGAATAAACCATGTGGATGCATAAGAGGTCTGCCCTTCGTTGTATCTAATCAACCTGCTCTACGGAATCAAAATCAAACAACCTTAACAAATATATAAAAAAGACTTTGCGGAAAGACTGTCGAGGGTAGCATCAACTAAAATAGATAAAAGGTGTAACGTAAGGGAATAATAATCACAAACTCGGGATGTTGACGTTCTACGGGACAAAACAAAATGTTAGAAAGGAAACGCCCGTCTCTGATAACATGCAATTGACTTGAAAAACCAATTTTCCTGCCACTCTTTGAAGAGAAAGATTTCATTTATTTCAACTAACTGTAAAGCAAAATCTTCGCTCAATGAATGCGGCATATTTCGTAATGGGGAAACGGCAACTTCCACCATTGCCTTATCACTGACTAGCTATTTAACCAGATTTATTTTGGAAGAGATGTATATAATTTGATGAACTTTATATTGAGTGGAAAATATTTATGAAAGGAAGTAAGTTTTCTTTGTAATGAAAACGAAAAGAAGATTGTTAATGGAAGTGTTTTGAGGAAATCATCAAAACCATTATATTGAACATATATCGTCTGTTTGACGTTCGTTCTTTAAATATGTTCTGCTTTCCCTTCATATGGAGTGTATTTAAAGACCCACGTCTTCCATGAAACATTTTTGGTGTGTCTGCGTTATTCGTCATATATATATATATATATATATATATATATATATATATATATAATATATATATAATATATATATAATATATATATAATATATATATATATATATATATAATATATATATATATAATATATATATATATATAATATATATATATATATATATATATATATATATATATGTGCAGGTATGCAGAAAAATAGGAAAGAACACGTTAGGTAAATAATCTGGTGTTCCTTAGTATTTTTGCTTTTATTTTCAAAAAGACAGTGCTCCATACAGAAGTAGAGCTTATATTATAATATTTTTTGTTTTTAAAAATATGATTCCTTCGCTACATAAGAGTTCTCAAGTTTCAAAAGCGAGAGCCGAGACCCCTAACATAATTTTTGAAAGCGAGAATTAAGCGGGTCCAGGCACCTTAACTCAACATAATTTCAAAAATTATGTTAGGGGTCTCGGCTCTCGCTTTTGAAACATGAGAACACTTAAGTAGCGAGGGAATCATATTTTTAAAAACAAAAAATATTATATATATATATATATATATATATATATATATATATATTTTATTTTATTTTATTTTATTTATTTATATATATATTGCATGAATTATATGTTAGTTAAATATAAGCACAAAACTAAAAGAAAATAATATAATTTGATTTTAATTAAATTAACCTTGAATCAGTTTCGTTTTTAGCTTACTGGGGGTTAAATTTTCACTAATTGAAACATGAATATTAATAATAAGTTTCTATAATTCAAATTTCACGATAATTGAAAAGGCATTTGTCTTGAGGGTATTTGAACAAAAAACCATTGTGGTTGCTTTTTATGGATATTCATTGTTTCTTACGTTTATTTATGGCGATGGTAGGGTTTTTTTTTTTTTTTTCCTGAAATCAACCTCGGGAAACCTTATGTTAATTCGAGTTCTGATTTAATTAAAACCCTGGCCAGGATTTGCTTACCTTGCATGTAGATTAATGTGTATTTGATTTTTATTTGTTTATATTAATCATTGTCAATTCTCTGGCAATTATTTCAGTTTTTATTTACTTGAAATAAAACTTCGAATTTTATTAATATCTTGCTTCTCTTTCATTTTTTTTTTTATTTACATCTTATATTTATCGATGACTCAACTAAATCAAAATTTTAGTGTTTATTTGTTGGTGCATACAGACGGACGATAATAGGTATCTCCTATGCATATAAATCAGTAGTAAATACTGTATGTTGGTCTACAGTTGGAGATTCGTCTCCAGCTCTGCTGGTGAAACCCTCTGCCCGCGGGCATGGTGGATCCCCAGATGAAGCTATGTCGAAGGGCAGAATCTCGTCTCGGAAAACAGCTCCGTTTTATAAGGGGTCTAAGTGGAATTTTTGGCCGAGCCTACGGGCTCACTCCCAACATTAAATTCGGCCTTGTGCCACCTCTGACCGCGTGTGGCGGTTGGCAGATATTCAGCAGTTGGAGATCCGTCTCAAGCTTTGCTGTTCAAACTCTTTGCCCCCGTGAGACAATGCCTTTCTGCATAGACTCGTCTCGGGGAAACAGCTACCGACCTCGTTTTATACAGGCTCTACGGGGAATTTTTGGCCGAGCCCACAGGCTCGTTACTTATATTAAAATTGGGCTTTGTGCAACATCTGACCGCGTGGGACGGTTTGTAGATATCCTGCAGTTAGAAATTCATTGTTGAATTCCCTTCGCTCACTTCTAACAGTAAACTATTTCTTCTACGCGCCGCTGGCGAATCTTGTATGTGTTGTTCTTGTCCTAAGTATTATCGTTCATTACCAAATTTCGTGTGATTATTCTATTCAGTATCCTTCCGTAGGTTACAAAATAATTTTATATTGAAAATTAAACAACGGCCACACACGTTACGAAAGTAGAATATTATAATTCATTTGAAAATAGAAAAAAATGAAAATATTTATTTCTCGTTCTGATTTAAGTATTACTGATAACTGACATCCATTAAACATGGCACGTGGAACTAGAACAGTCTATCCCACTGAGCAAAATAAAGGGTCCAGTTCGACATTCCAACCACCTGAAGAAGGCCGAAACGTTGTAATAAATATGACGACAAAGATGAGGACAACGGTCCGAATAACGTAAATAATGTACATAATACCTAATCTCAGAAATATAGATATACTTAAGTATTACTTTTCTAATTTATTTACAGGGCGCATTTAGCATGGTTATGAGAATTCAACCGAACATACTTATTTACTTACATTATGGCCGCCGCACTTTTAAAAGTTCCCTGAAACGTTTATCTACTCTTTCAATACAGTAATGACATAATTCTCTTTAAATTCGAGTTTCGTTAAGTTAAAAATATATCACAGACATTAACTTGCGTGGCTTCAGTTCATGACTATACACGATAAAAATAAACGTCGAATTTTAATTACGAAGGAATTTCACTTCTGTTTACAACTCTCATAACGATATAATCCTATTCAGTTTGGAAGTCTTTTATTTCTTTCGTGAGGTACATTTTCAACATCTCTGTTGAAATTGTGCTTCTTTGACATTTATGTTTGTCTCGTTTGCGTTTGACGTGTTTGCTTTGGAAGCTCTTAAGACATTCGCCTAAAACTTGCAAGAACATGTTTATTCTAGCGACAAGACGGCCGCTGCAAAAACAGGTGATGTGTTTTGTAAAGATCTTTGTCTTATCTTGGATCGTAGTATTAAATAGCACAAAGTTTTCTCAAACGATACAGATTAAAAATATATATAATTGCCGTGCTAGAAAATCTTTCTTGCCATTAATAATCTTAAACGCTTAGAGATCTTTGCATATTGCTGTTACATCTTCGGTTTCTGCCATATATTTAGAGGTTAATGATGAAATAAAAAAGAATATGCGAAGGTATTAGTCCTGACCTGGCATCTAAGTTTCAGTGACTTTCTCATCAACCTATCATCGCGTCATTGTGCTTTTTCCCTAAGCATTTCCATGGTAATTTATCTGATGAATACTCATCTGTTGTACCTGGACTATACAAATGTAAGCGGAGTAGTAGATTAGCAGCAAAGTTTCAATATTTTACAGTTGAAATGGCTAGATGTATCCGTAATTACTTTTCTCAAACTTCTTGCTTCATACGGCATTTTCCTTCCCACTTAATTTGATCTTTAAAAAATTTAAATTCATTGCCAATGTCAATCGTTATCTTCTGCCGTCTTAATATATGTTATTTTTTCGTTCTCTCTCTTTAATAGGGATTTTCCTCTCGTATTATTTCACACTGAATAAACTCCTGCGTCTCAGTGGCTTCCCGCCTTGCTTGGGGTGAAATTGTATAGGTGATACGTTCGATAAAATTTAATTTCGGCATTAAAGGACCTCTCGAATTTATATTTAACACAAAATACTACAAAATAAGAAACAAAAGAAAGAACACAAAACGTTTTTATATCAAAACAATATTTATATTTAAGTATATAATGATTTTACAAGCATAGTGGTTACTTCTATTTGACACGAATTATAGTCTATACTAAAGGGATATTTTTTTATCTGAGTTCATAGAAAGTTGAAAGAACAATGCCTCTCAAAATGTGAGAGATTTGAAGAATTCTGTAATATGAAAATTGTGAGAATGTGTCTGGTATAAGTGGAACTTATATTGTTACACGATGTTTCAAGAAGTTTCCGTTTGGTACAAAATGAAATTTAGTTTTGGCACTTCTGAAAATAAATACACAAATCTTGCCTCGAAAAGAAAACGTTTACCAAAGAACAAATTCAGTTGAATAGAACTGAGTGAGAATGTTTCTTGAACTATATCCTGAAGAGTTGAAAATATGCTCGGTAAACCTGTGAACTTGCTGATATTACATAACGTAAATCATTATATATATATATATATATATATATATATATATATATATATATATATATATATATATAACGCAGTAAATTCACTAAGACACAAGGAGTTACAACGTGTGGAAGAATTAGGACCAGAAACATTAATAAGTGGAAATAGAAAAGAGTAATTAGGAGGACAGTAGATAGCGATTGAAATGGGGAAGCGAAAAGTGGAGGAGAAAACTGTTCCCATAGAACATATGGGTATATCTAGCAAGCTCAACTGTAAATTGATGAAATGTCGGCGCCAGTATATATATATATATATATATATATATATATATATATATAATCATACATGATATATCTAAAAATATTAGTCTTATGTAAAATATGGATCGGCACGTCTGGACTGTCTCATTCAGGGCGTGAACCATATATTACTGCAGTATCTCTGCGTTATCTAACTTAGTATATGAAAGGTATTTTTAGTTCCCTGTTCCAGAAGTAAGTTGTTACAATGGAGATAAGTTCCCACATCGGGTTTTCGAATCCCTTTTTTAATATGAGCACATTTGTGGTTGCTTTATTTAAAAAAGAAATTCCCAAACAAATATTGTAAAGCACGCATCTATCTCTCTTCTTATATATATATATATATATATATATATAATCAATAAATATACACCTGAAGATTTCATGAAACTCCGAGTAGTGTTATTGACATTGGATATTGTTTATTCTCTAATATATATATATATATATATATATATATATATATATATACATATATATATGTTTGTGTGTAAGTGTGTCCGTCTGTATGCGTTTGCGTCTTGTTCAGATTATTTTTAAATATGTTTAAACTAAGGATTACCGATTGCTTTTACACTGACACACATTCTCGCTCACCCAAACAGGCACGTGTCCGCACACGGACAGACAGACATCCCCAAGCACCAATGTGAAGGAATGGACAGTAATCATTTCAGCACCCAATAGCACATCCTAAACGAATAGAAAACAGTCTTTCTGAATCGAATGCTGAGGTCACTGCAATTATAATGAGAGGTGCGCCGTGATGGTGACATAGGTGAGATGAGATTGATCTTCAACAAAAATTCGATATCCCTTACTGAATAATCGAAATAGAACAAGATAAACCATTCCAAAACAGAATCTATGACCTGGAATTAAAATATGATCACCGTTGGATAGTACACTGAATCCGTCTCAAATAATAAGAACGTGGAATCATGAGACTCGGGAATATCGCCGTATCTGTTTCAAAAACAACTTGAAAGAGACCGTTTAACCAAAGGAAGAGAAAATCAACATGAGTCTTACTTCGAACAAAAGGTTAGGAAGAAATTCCCAGGCATACTAGAAATATTGGATATATTTACTGGACATGGGGAATTG
Organism: Acanthosepion esculentum; assembly: GCA_964036315.1. Classification (NCBI taxonomy): domain Eukaryota; kingdom Metazoa; phylum Mollusca; class Cephalopoda; order Sepiida; family Sepiidae; genus Acanthosepion; species Acanthosepion esculentum. The sequence continues at coordinate 50,316 of CAXIWW010000851.1, read as the reverse complement.
ATTTTCAGGGGACTCGTTTTAAACGGAAGTTTTTATAAATTTCAGCAGATACTGACATAGTTACTCGCTGAATATTTACCGATTGTTTCCTCATAAGAAAACGTGTCCTATTTTTTAAGCAAATCGCCCAAGCAAGGCGGGAGTGCCACTAGCACGCAAGGGGTTAAAGAGTGTAATATATATATATATATATATATATATATATATATATATATATATAACACTCTTAAAAGAATGCAGTAAGCACTGGACGGCCGTTTAGTCCTATTTTGGGGACTTATCAGCAGTGCGCATGCATCCACTACCGAGAATTGAA